>JAAIFI010000300.1:0-39732 GCA_011032875.1 Phlebia tremellosa
AAAAAAAAAAATCACATCCGTTGCACAGCTACGGATGCTTTTCTTCCTCTGTTTTTTTTGGGCCGTCTTATTGACGGCATCGTACATGCTATGTGGTTCGATCTTCCATCCAGTTGATTGAGGAATCGTCGAAAGCTGATCATCATTCAGAACACGGATGACACCAGAAGGTGAAGATCTCTGCTTACATATGTATTCATTGAAGTAAGTCGGTTTGATTATACGACCGACAACCATCGAAAAATAAGATCAAGGCTAACTGGACTTCACAGGGCTGTACTGAAAGTCTCTGGAGTCACTGCGCCATCTCTCTCGTGGTCTTTGGGAACTCCAACAGCCTCGCCTCACCCGGCGTGCGTCGCGCCGTATGTCAGGAGCACCGCAAGTACTATTGATTGCTAGCGCTTGCTGTGCTGTATCCCGACAGCGTCCTTATGTCAACGCTCACTGAACTTCTTCATTGTTGCACACACATTTTCCGAACACCGTGCCCCGCCTCCAACATACGATGGCAGAATCCATCATATCAATGATATGCACAAGCCGTTCGGACCGTTGCTGTGTCTGGCGCACTTGGCTCTTCAACGAACATCCTACGGCTCCGGGTAGCGGTACAGGAGGGTGCAATGGCAGATCAGCTGTACGCTCAGCGCGACAGCGGCGCTCCCGAGAACACCTGGAACCGGAGTTGGTTTTCCGCATGGGCGACGCGATCTTGTCGGTACTCAGTACTCGGGCTTGAGGTGCATGTAGCTCCAAGGCAACCTCGCGGAGGGCTGATAACCGCTGCTACGTGCGCGCTATCCTGGCGCATCTCAGGTCTGGTATGTACCCTACGATCACACCGGATTTGTTCCAGGTAGCGGATATCTTCACTCGACTTCGACTCGTTGATTATTGCAGGCCTGAACCACAAGGCTCCAAGACACTCGTTCCTGTTTCGAAATTAAATTAATGCCATACTCAGTATGCCGTCTGTCGTGCTTATCACCGCGGCGCCCTGTAGGATCCTATCTAGCGACCAACCAAGCCGTTAAAGTCGCTTGAGCTAGCTCGAGGCCATATCCGCCGTGGGACCATTGCCAGTTGAACCGCCTATCTTTGAGCCTGGCTGCCGACAAGGTTGCCGTCAAGGTGAGACTGCACGCGACATTTGCAGCACTATACTGATCGCGTTTCCAAGGGTCAATTTATGAAGTTAGTATTGCTACAGCCTGCGCAACTTTAAATGTGCCCCTGTACCCACTACGCGGCGGCCGTCTAACTTAGTGAGGCGTAATCTTGCGTCTTCGTTTGGACAGGGCGATCGTGCACTTTGCCTGAAGCCATGGTCCACGATCAGGCAACTTGATACACATTGCGACAATTTACTCGGCGGTGGTGGGAAACGACATTGAATTTCGACTGAATTCCTTGTGCGCGCTAACTTGGCCAATTCAACCAATGGCCTGAGCCAAGACGCAACTTTGAGATTCGGGCTACCCGTTTCATCCCTCATCAGACATAGGGTGCAGAGACATGTACGTCATTATTGGTATTCCGTTAGTTTCGGAAATCGGTACTACCGAAAGCACTATGTGCATGCGCTAGTAGCAGATGTAAAGGGGCTTGAGCACAAGATAGCTTGATGTGATGCGAGGAGAACGGGAGATACTATGGATACAGTGGTGGAAGTCGCGAAGAACGAAAAGTAAAGCAAAATAACAGAATAACGTTGAAAGACTAGATTAAGATAAATAAAAAGAAGATATAAACCCGACCCCAAAGGATGCTAATCTACAAATACAAAAATATCAGACCGAAGTGTAAAAAGTGGTGCGCGCGATGTCTTGGGCCTGCTCGGTTTTAAGTGCGTCGCTCGCTGATGGAAGACGAGTCAGAGTGGGCCACGAATTACGTGAAGCTTGAAAACCTACCTGCGACTGGGAACGTCCTGCCCAGACACCTCATTGCGCTGACCAAGGTGTTCAATTCCTGGTCTACAGCGCCAACTACGGCTTGCAGTATATGTGCCTGCTGCAGTTTCAGTGCCTGCAGGTAAACGTGTGCCCCACACTTCAAGCATGTCTAATAGAAACGGGCTGTGAGTTCTGGAAACGATATTCCTAAGGGAAAGATCACACTTACGCTTATGATGGGGTCTAAGTAGTCGTAGTCACCATCGCTGAGTTCTCGGATGATGGATGTCATGCCGTTAGCCGCGACCAAACATCTCTGATAAGAGGCGGGTATGATTTCCAGAAAGTCGCGGTGGAGGTGGATGGTGGCGGCGTGCATCATGATGTGGATGGAAGCCAGCTGCACATCTGAAACAGAGGATTGATCTTGGTATAGCCCTGGCGACGAGAAGGTCGGGACACTGGCTGCAAACTGCGACAGTGACATGTCTAATGACCTGTGTTCTCGCCAGAATAGGTCGTCATTGGAGAATGTCACTGGGGGCGCGTCAGTACTCCGACAGATCACGGGCAATATAGGAAGGACGTACTAGATGATAATCGGTACGACCGTTCGAAAAGAGTCACGACCTTGGCACGGAGGGAGGGGTTAAGCTTATTAGAGTCGTAAAACGCCAATGTTTGAGGATTTTCTGGCCCATCCTAAGTAAATCGTGTTCAAAATAGTGCGCTAAGGGAATGTCTGATAACCTACCGAGGTATCGCAGATCGCTGTAGGCCATGTGGTCTCAATTTGCGCACGAGGGCTGTCATCGTCGGGGAGGGCCGCTGGTAGTCCGCTCGCAACGGACCAGGCGCGATCCACCGTGAATACCTGCCAGAACGCTGCGACCCTCTCCGCATACTCCACACCATCTTTGGGCGCAGAGAGCTGCAAACAGGATTTGAACGACAAGAAAGGTACGGGTTGTGCCATTACATCCAGCTGGAGCTGGTACCAATCCTCGGGTTTGATTTGATGCAAGCCCAGACTAACGGCGAGACGGGCCGCCGTGGAGGAATGGTAGTAACCCTCAAGGGTCCTCCCGCGGCTAAAGAAGTAGATAGCGATGAGGCAGGACGCCTGGACGATGTGGAGGAGACGATCACTGTGTTGAAGGGAAGTCGATATACCAGACAACGCCATCTGAAGGAAGTAAGGCTGCAGCGCTGAGTACTGCGGGGACGGCGAATAGAAACACGCCATCAAGTAAATCGCATCTAACAGTGCGGGATGAGGGCGCTGGGAGGGCGGCAGCGCCAGTGATGCTTTGAAGCGCCCGACGTGGACATCAAAAGCGCACTGGTGGCGGTGCGCGAAGAAGATGTCTAACCTATTGTCACATCCACGTGAGAAAAATAAAGCGACGTGATCAAGAGAATGATACCAACAGTTTCTGTTTGTTTCGGCAGAACGTGCCCTGATCCTCCCACCAATTGGACGATGTCGAGGAGGGTCCGGCACGTGGATCTGAGAAACTGGATCCCGCTCCGCTTGTTGAGGGACGGGAGTCGTCGAAGAAGAGGGGGACGTCAAAGTAGTCGTTCAGGAACGAGTCCAATGGCGTCGAGGATGACGAGGATGAGGCCATTGAAATACTAGCGCCCATAGTGAAGGGACTATCAAGAGTAAATGGCGCGGACGAGTTCATCGCAAGTGATATCTCTATGCGAACATTGTTCAGGACCAGCTCATCAGCG
Organism: Phlebia tremellosa; assembly: GCA_011032875.1. Lineage (NCBI taxonomy): Eukaryota > Fungi > Basidiomycota > Agaricomycetes > Polyporales > Meruliaceae > Phlebia > Phlebia tremellosa. The sequence goes on from JAAIFI010000300.1 coordinate 3,639, forward strand.
ATCGTAAAGGTGACTCACCACTTGTAGGCATGTAGAGGTTTATCTCTGGTGATGACGATGAGCAGGACGGTTCTGGCGACAGCGCAGGAGTGCCACCGCTAGACGAGGACTCAGAGTGCTCAACCTCCAGTTCCCGTAACCTGGCTTCGAGCTTGGCTACCTTGGCGCGTAGCATCTCTGTGCGACTGACTTGCTTCTTGTCGTGGTACTGACATTCCGCGTCTCTGTTCGCTTTAATGCACTGCGTGCAGACGGGACGCTGACCGTCGCATTTCTACCGAGGGACGTGGGTCAGCATGAGAAGGCAGTTGCGTTCGAGGGAACATACCATCTTGCGCTTTCGGCAGCAGAGGCAAGCCTTGCCGCGCTGCAAAGGATTGGGCTTCATGATGGATAAGGGGTGGGAGACGCAAGGAAGACAGGGTGCGGAAGAAGATCGAGGAGGATAGAGCCAAAGATTGGGCTGCTGTTATAAAGAGTTCGGTAAAAGTGGACGCGCAAACGCCTGCAGCTCCAATCAGCGTAAAGGGGCGGATGGCAGAGGGGGGACTTGGCTATGCGCGCCCGAGGATCCTGCCGCGACGAGGTCTGTGCGATGCTATGAGGAAGACAATCCACAAGATGGTGATGTAAGTAAGACAACTATATATGACTACCTCATCTGTGATAATCGACGCAACCTATCAGCAAGCATTGCAGGGAACATCTCTAGTTCCGCGCTACAGTGCTGTCACAGGTCGTCACCAAGAGGCAAGATACAAGGCGCTCTCGAGTGCAGAAGGGGATCTGGTAGGAACCCGAAAACTTGTTGATCTCTGAATCTGCCCTTCCATCTCACATAATTTCACACTCGAAGCATCCGGTACTGAGCGCCACGCTATAGCACTCGATCATCGTCTGATACCAACGAGCAGGCGCGCATTTGAGACCTTTGCACAGAACGCCCAAACTTTGCCTCCTCTTTCATATCTTGTTCATCCTGCTTTGCTGATCAAGGCTCGGGCGCGGAAACTAGTGCTCGATAGGAGGAGACATACCGTCTCAAGTCTCGCATATGGAAGAGATATTCCCATACACACACCACCGTCAGATGACAGCAAGAAAATGCATCTTTCTTTCCCATAGCACTTGAGGTACAAATACGTAAGCGGGTTACTCGGTAAGAGACCCAAAGATGCAGGGATCACATACCACTCTAGTGTAGCAGCTTGTCCACTCGGCAGCCCAGCCGATAATTGACCGAGTAATATTGTCTTCTGCAGCCAGCAACTCCTAACGACGCTTGCATGCCTTATCCGAGTTCTGATGTGAGCAGGGTGCGTAGTTTTGTCCCGTACTGCTGCCGAAACGTGTTTCAAGCCAATCGTATCTCGTCGAGCCGTTCCATAATTGACCATATGCATGACTCTCTTTATCTCGAGAACAGCCAGAATTGTGGAAGATTGGCCATGAGCATTCATAGCTTGAGCTTGCGCAGGCTCGTGCTTCTGTAGTTGAATCGTTTTCGCACGGCAAACGCCAACTCTCGACCAATGCTCATCGCGGGTTGAAGATTCCTCTCATCACTGCATCAAGGGCGTAAGTTTGGATTGACAGGCAGAATGAATTCGAAAGTTCTTTTTTCTCTACGCAGCCGCTTGGTCAGATTTGAGGTAATCTCCTGAACATTGAGGAGCAAGACGCGCATTTAGCAGAAGAAAACGCCTGTTCTGGTTTCAAAGGCGGTGTCGGCAAGACACACAAGGTTAGTGAGCACGCACGAGGGGACGGAGGATCGACCATTAGAAATATCGAGGAAATCGTAGTAAGCTGCAAAGCGTCGAGGAGAAGGTCCTGGGTGCAGGAGCACTCAAGATGGTTATCGGGTGTTCCCGCGGCGCCTATCACAGATCTCAGATAGTGTTTCTCGCAATCCATTTATGGGAACTAGGTAGACGACCCACTGCAGCGCTACGCTGGCGGGGCAAACTGACCACGAAAGCCAGACAGACTAACCTCTTTATCTAACGCAGTTCACATGCACATGTAGCGAGCGCATGCTGAACGTGGGGATCCATGCGTTCATAGCACGAAGCGCCATGTACAGTCGTGAGGTCAAACGAGAGCGTTAATCCATTCCCCGACAGTCCCGGCCTACTTCTCGCGCTAAAGTGCCATCTGAAGCTCACTCGCGTACAATGATAGAACAGACATTAAGTAAGGCTGAAGTCACAAGCCTAGACGATTGTGTAACGGGCGCCAGGGGAACGCGCTACCGAGTTTGCATCGCATCCTAACCAAAAATTGCAGCTCTGCGCAGATATATTTACATTTTGACCTACTCCGAAAGCACACTTTCGGCCGCAGCTACGTATTTTTTCCTTCGTACCTATCTTTGTGCTGCTGCAAGCCATGTATTTTTGGTCAGCAGCAAGAATTTTTCAATGAATTGTTTACCTTTTTGTTGACGGCATAGCATCTGCGGCTGTGCCCATGACTGACGCCGGGGATGCCAAGCGTGCCGGAGGAGAACCGGAAGAATGGCGCCACAAGCGCTATCTCAGACGCTTGCACCTCTCGCCTCCGGCCAACATGGCAATGATTCTTTGCATTCTCCCACTGAGCGTGTGCACACAGGTCAGTCTTTCCGAACTGTAAGAGAGATAAATACTAATGCTCACATGGGCTACCGCAGATCTATCTCAGTATTACTAGGTAGTGACCCGGACCATCAGAGAGACTCGGCAAGTGTTGTCCTGCTTGCGCCTCAAGATTTGATGGTGCCGGAGGGGACCACCATGTAACATACTGCGCTACATTGACCACCGCAGTCTCTCTGTGGATGTGCGCATACATCGGAAGCTGCTGTTTCGAGCGGATCGTGTGCTGTGTAACGGTGTAACGGCTCCAAAAAGTCTCCAGGCTCGGTCGACATAGACACCGGCCGCCGTGTCGCGAACGGAACCGCTTCGGTCATACTCCAGCTCGTTCAACTCGCCGCGCAATGTCGATGTACATTGACATCCCCATTTATCCGGTGCTTTGTACGCCGGAATGATGCTTGGCAGTTCGAGCTCTTGCGCGACATCCAGCGATAGGCGATAGGCTGTAGCAGCGTTGCCCACATGAAACTTGAACAGACTCGACTCATCCGCTGACTCCCCACACTGTTTCCTACTGCCAATAATGGTGCTTCACTGCTTAGGCGACTCTCGCATGTTGGTTCGGGAACCACTCGGGGCCGTACGTTTGCATATCTCTACTGTAACGTTTGGCAATGTCTCTGACCTCCGGTAAATTTCCATCAACATGCCGACAGGGTCCATCGCAGCCCCTCTACGGCGCGTTGAAACCGAGCTTTCCTCCACTCGCAATGTTGTAGGAGCAAATGCACCGAGATCGTTCTATCAGGGCGCAAAGGCTTTGAGGCATTTTCTCGCCACATGCGGCAGAACTTGCGAAGCCCGAATAGCGCCCGTTCAGTATATTCAGTGCGGTATCAGATCCGACATTTTTTCTTTGCACCATGTTCGCATTGCTCATCACTGTAGTTCGACCTCATGGAACATGGCTGTTAGAACAAGCTGCCCGTTGCCGTCACCAGTCCCCGCGTTGGCCGTCAATGTGTAGTTTCAGCGATGCTCGACGGACGAAAAAGTGGACAGGGTCCCGACTTCCTCGGTGTGTCATTGTGATTATACTTATATTCCTCGTAAACACACCGTCCTCAGGTGTTAAACGCGGACGAGGAGAGATTCCTTGTTCTCACAACGATGTGGGTGTTTGACCGCCGTTAAGTTGGCCCTGGAGTGCGCCTGCAGAACGCACGACTCACAAATCACAAATCACCTACTTATTATCTACGCCAATCAAAGCACCTCCTGGATGGCCGTCATCTCGTGTATTGGACTAGCATCGAACGGTTCGAAGGTGTTGCAACTCCAATCCAACATACTGTGGCAGACCGTGGCGTGATTGGTTTGGCGCAGTGGTTCGGCGAAGTTGGAGGCTACATGTCAGCTTCGTCCGAGTCACCTTACATGGTAACTTGTACACTGGATCCAACTCATAGAACCCTGACCGAAGACGACCGCCACCCACTCAAGAAAGCCTCCACGCTGGAAGTGGCACCAACGTTACCCGTTGCCGCACCAAACTGTATAAGTAGTGGCGTCTCGCTGTCACTCCACCATCTACGAGCGTCTCTGCGTCGACTTCAGTAATTACCGACACGATCATGGCGGATCCGAGGACGCGTTGAACAGACGGCTTCGTAGAATGGAAGTATTATACTGTATTACAACAAACTAGAGTACCCAGGTCCATACAATAAATAAGAATAATTAACATTACGTGCACTTGTGAAGATCATGCCTGCAGTTCAGTTGAAGAGTCAATGTTATGAGTGCGATACTTTGCGCCTTTTGATTCTGATTCGAAGACCATTGGGCTGCGCGTCCCGCTCTGGAGGCTCCTCCGCGCACCGTTTCTTGGGTGGCACCCTAATCATGATCTTGGGCTTCGCCTCCGGCGTCGGGGGAAGCTCTGCCAACGGTGCCACCTGCATCTGGGGCTTCCAATGCTCCGGCCACCCGCTCATGTCTTCCACGTCGATCTCGCCGACGTCCCACGCCACCTTGCGGCGTTTCTCAGGGTGCAGCGCAATCGGATCGTCCATGGCGACGAGGTGTTCCAGCAGCAGCCGGCGGACCGCCTCGTGCAGGTGATCGTTGACGGGCGGCGTCGCGAGCAAGGCATATTCTGGGCGGATTTGCCGCGCGAGGGCCGTGAAGAGCGGAGCGAGAGTGGCGAGGCCCGGGTGGAGCGCCGCCCGCCAGTCGTCCTCGGTAAATGCGAGCAGCACGTCCCGCGTGTCGACGGGCACAATGTCTTCGTCCACCGCTGGGACCGCGCGATGGCCCCGAACCCGCGCCCAGGCAAATTTGGCATGCTCGGACAGCTCCAGCTCGTCTTCGTCGTCTCCGTCCAGAGGACACAACTGCATGGAGGTGTACGCAAGCGACCAGAATTCTGACTCGACGTCGTGGTCGGCTCGGTGCTTGAAATCGCAGCGACGCCGGTCGTCTTTGTGGGTCTTGCGCACGCCGTGGAAAGTAGTGTCATCGTCCGAGTACGAGTCGTAGACCGCCTCAGAGTAAGCCGCAACATAACATTCTTTGGCCCTGCCGGACAATTCTGGCATAGGGACAAACGCCCTATTTTTCAGAGGCACACCCGCAGCCACAGATCGCGCGATGAAACATGGCGTGCCCTTTGGTATGGATATCAGTCGAGGGATATGCAATGATGATAAACTGGGCCTACCGTGGTAGTGCGTAGGTCTGCATCGGACCTGAATCGCTTCTCGTTGCGAAGCAGTGTGGCTGAATTGTCGAAATCGATTATGAGACCTTTTGATTGGTTCCTACGGGACATGTTAGACATAAAACATCACTGCAAACATGCGACTCACTCATCCTCCTTCAACACCGCAGATATGAATGTTGGAGCAGATGGCATAAATTTCTTGCCCTCTTCGTCGTCATGCTCTGGATAAATCAACAGATTGTTCGCACTCATATCACGGTGTAGAATCGACCCATCGCGTACGAGCGATCTGTGGGCTACAACAAGAATCAGACAACGGAAGGAATCGTGCAGATGAACCGATTGCTTACCTTCGTTGACATCGTATATCGCCATAAGTAGATCTCGAATGCTATGCGATCTCGTAAGTTTCTGCCCTGTACTGGCGAGGACGATGCGAACGCGTGCTCGCATCGGTGTCCCAAGACTCTGCGATGCAGCTGTCACAATTCTCTTCTTGTTGGCACCAATGACAGTCTCGTAGTCGTGCATCCGCACAACGCCGGGTACGATTCCCCGTTTATGTACTGCCTTCAGCACCCCGGCTTCCTCTTGCCGCCTCTTCGTGTCCCAGAACGCGTCCTTGATCATGTACAGGTTCTTGCCCTGGCGGTACTCGAAGATGATGGTGCGCCGGTCAAAGACATCCGCACAATGCAGGATACTGCACCCGGCGTATTCGCGACCGTGGCATCGCACCGTCCATTTCGCCAGGCCGAACCGTTTCCTTTCTGTCCACGTGATGGAGGGATCCTTCAGTATGTGGTTATTTGGTGGGCAGTAGAGGGAATAGACATAGGACGCCAGCGTCGTGTAGTCGGAGGTGTTGCCTGCACGCAAAGGGTAGAAACGCGATGTCACGACGCCCGCCGCGTCCGCCCAGACTATGCAAAACTCGGGGACTGAAGCATACATGCCATAGTAGAGACCCAGACAGTAAACACCTGGGCAGTCGGGGCGTGCTTCCAAAAGGTGTTTCGCCTGTTCCACAACAAAGCCGGACGCCTCTCTCCTGTCAAAGAGGAGGATTAGTGTCTCCACTCTATGCCAAGGTAGACGCTCTTCTGCGTCGCGTATGTCAGTATCAAACACACCGACGACATCTGGACGGTCCTTGGTGAAATGTGGATGTTGGCGCAGCTGTTGACCGTGCACCTTGAACAGAATCGGTGCTTGTGGTGGCACGTTGCGGCGGCGTGTGCGGGACAGAGATGCTAGCAGTCCCACACCTTGTCAGTCTTTGTGTCAACAGAGGCCACACAGGATACCTACCGTGAATGTCCTCGCTCAACGAGTCCAGAAGAGAAGCAATAGGATAGCTTCGAGTACTTGGGTCATCATGTACGGCATCCACGACGTCCTGGAAGAGTCCTTTATGTTCGTGTATAAGCCCGCGGGCAAGGTTCGCGGGCACTTCTGAAAGGTGGACTCTTTCGAAGTGGGCAACTTGGAGTAGCTGCTTAGTGCCCGGATTCTCGCCAGTCGCAGTGGGAGCCGACATTGAGGCGCAGCCAGTGTCAGAGTAGGGCTGGTGAAGTGGTGGTTGAGGGAGACAAGAGAGGATGGGCGTCGGTCGTCGCGGGTGTGCATGCATTATTCGACGCGACGAGGGCCGCCACACGGGTAGTGGCCACTGCATCACGTGGCGGGAAACCATCCCTTTGCCATTGTTCGAGCGGCAGTGCCCGTCGCTAATACGGGTTGTTTAACAAGGAGCTTGGACTGCAGTCAAAGATAAGACCTACCTTCACTCTGTAATGATGGGCGGCCGCGTTTTTCTTGAGAGTGGCGCGCCACTGCTGGGATGTGAGTTGTCCTGGGAGGATACTAACATTGATGGTGAAGGCCTGTCATAATAAAGGTCTCTTCATAACATCAGTAGCTGTGTGTGCTTATTGTGTTGTTTTGCTATACTACAGGGCGTTAAGGAACGGTCAAGACGCATTCTTGATGTCCTATCTTCGCCTCTTGCTAAAAGTGAAGACCGTATTCTTGTATTTCATTGGATGAACCGCATTTATACTCTGACACGTCACGATGCAGGCTGGTACTCTGGGTTCGTGCTGGCAGAAAGGAGTATATATTGAATTCATGCTTGGGCTCGAGACCACGAGTGGTAGCCTCACCTAAACTGTATTCCTTTCTACATCACCAGATGCAAAATAATCCTCTATACGCGATATCCGTCGCAGCCAACGTCAAAGCAGGAGTCAAGGATGTAGTACGGAGCAAAGAAAGAAAGAGCTCAGAGAAATGACATGACCGCGACGCTTGGGCGCTTGATAGTCCCACGTGAGAAGAGTAACTGCAGGCGACGTGTAAACCGTGTCCAAGAATATCTTGCCCTTGTACGACGACCACGTACACAGCGCACACACCCTCTTGGTCTTTCTGGACTATGTTTTTGCGATGGTCTCTTCTCTCACTGCTCGGCCTGCTCTGCTCGACACTCGCCACGTCGAGCACCGGTAACTCCGTCCTGGTCGTACTCGACCCTGCGTTGGACCGGGATAATTTCTCAAGGTTCTTCGACGGTCTCGCGGAAAGGGGCTACGAGCTCACTTTCCGTGCACCCAAAGATGTTAAGCCAGCTGTAATCGCGGACGACGTTGCACAATTCGCGCACGTCGTACTGTTCGCACCGGACGCCAAGAGTACGTGTCGCGCGCTCTGATGCTTTTCAGTACACACACTGGAAACATGAACCTATAAATATCGTTGTCGTATGAGCACCGAAATTATTTTCATCTTATGGCGATGTCTTTGGCCAGTGTCGTATACGCACTTTGTGACATATCCTTAGAGTCCCTGAGGAAAGGATATGTCATATAGTACGGACAATATCATACTCTCCTGCTTGCAGCCAAAGCACTGTAACTGACCCTGCCGCTGTTGATTTTAGGCTATGCACCCGACATCACACCCCAATCGCTCGTGGAACTGCTTTCGAAAGGCACGAACCTCATCCTCGCTCTCTCCTCCAAGAAGCAAACCATCCTCACCTCCCTTGCCCCCGAGTTCTCGCTCACCCTCCCACCGCCGGGCACCCCACTACTCTCTCACTTCCCCGCACGCCCAGAACCCGCCTCTGTCATCCCTATCTCGCCTCCATCCTCGCCCGTCGCGCCGATCCTTACGTCGAACCTCGCGCCAGTCTGGTTCAGCGGTACTCCCTTCGTGCTGGGCAGCAACCCGCTGCTTGTGCCTATTCTGAACGCACCGGCAGAGAGCTTTGCGGCAGATACGACGAGCGACGCAGGTGCCGAGGCCGTTGCAGACGCGGCTGAGAAAGGCGGCGAGGGGCTCTGGGCAGGCAGTACACTGGGTGTCGTCGCGGGCTTCCAGGCGCTTGGTGGTGCACGCGCGACTTGGATCGGCGGTGTGGAGGCGTTCAGCGATGAGTACGCGCAGAAGGAAATTACGAGGTATGTCGTTTTTTCGCACTATTGGTTTGAATGGTATTCAATGTCAACATATGTTTTGCAGCGGCGTAAAATCGGGGAACGAACAGTTCGCACAAGATGTCGCGGCATGGACCTTCCAGGAGAGCCTCGCACTGCGGATCGACAGTGTCGCGCACCACCGCGTGGACGAGACTGAACCTCGCGAGATGTATACCACCAACGACCACGTCGTGCGTACTTTCTCTACTTTCGCATCCTCATTATTATTTGATTGACATCTCTGGTCCTTTTGTTTATTGCCTCATAGACTTTCACAGCGTTGATATCTAGATATAACCCCACGGCCTCGGCGTGGGAGCCTTATTCCGATATCCAGGATTTACAGCTCGAGTTTACGATGCTCGACCCGCACATTCGTACTGCGCTCCCGCCGGTCCCCGGAAAGCCAGGCCAATATGAGGTTTCGTTCCGCGTACCCGATCGGCACGGTGTGTTCAAATTCGTGATCGACTACAAGCGCAAAGGGTGCGTTTTTGTTGTCTTGCGATGGGTATCTTGTTAAGGTGTACTGACTCGTCGGCAGATGGACGCACCTGCACAGCTCGACTGTCGTCCCCGTAGTCCCGCCGCGGCACGACGAGTATCCGCGCTTCCTCAGTGCGGCGTGGCCGTACTACGCGGGCGCAGTGAGCACTAGCGTAGGCTTTGTGCTCTTCGTGGCGCTCTGGCTTGCGGGCGATGATCGCGTATCGGGTAAGAAGGCAAAGAACGTCAAAATCGAATAGGCTGAACGAGGAAAGGAGAGCCCAAAATATCACCGCGTCGAGACGGAGGCAGAGATCACACGTTCGAGTACGAGTTATCGCGTTACTGCCGCTGCCCACTGCTACTCATATACCGCTGTTTTGCTACGTATAATATATATTTTGGATGTACATGCTCAAACGGCGTTGAGGTGAGGGTATCTTTCAGCTTCAATAGTAGGTCTACGTAAGTCATAGTACATTCCGGTTTGGGTACTTCTGTCGTTGTTGACGCTGCTACTGATATGTCACCCACGTTGTCCGAGCAACCGAGGACGCTGTGTTTCAACTCCTGAGTGAGTAGACGTGTAAGCCTGAATGATGTGAGTTAAACACTGATGTATATCACTGTTTCGCTCCATAGGAGATACGGTGTGCAGTGCTCAGTACTTGGAGGTACTTGGTGACCTTGATTACGGACCTCCTCTCGCTCTACTATTCGCAGGCAACCTCACGCCAGATGATCTCCGCCAAGCGATCATCCATCACCTGTTGCACAGGACAACATCGTTACCCCGGGACGATCTGATCACGCTGCACTGCAACGCCGCAATATGTGGCGTGGGACGGCTTGAACGAGATCGACGACATGAACATACCGAGTGAGTCACAAGAAGCCAATGCCAGGATTGCGACTGACAAAGCTTCTCCCTACCCCGAAATGAAAGCTTTGGAGTCCATGATCATGATTAGGGTGCCAACGAAGAGCGAGACCAAGAAGAATCAAAATCAAGATGGAGCAACATTCTATCTTTCACATTAGTAAGCTTTCAACGTCCAATGGAAATATTCGAACGCGTGAGTGAGTGGGCACCAGCCCGATGGGTCACGCTGATAAAATTGTTGTAGGGATAAATCGAGGGATAGTCACACAAGTATTACTGTGATGTTAAGTATATGACCAAAAGTCAACCACGAGCCGTTATCCCAGTCTGCGCGAGAGAGGCGGCCATCCAATTGAAGAGGAACACCAACGCTATAATAAGCAAGCGCAACCCATGCAAGCGAATAGTGAGCGCGATATACTGCTACGTCTATGCTTTTAGAGCTAATCTATCTCCTAGTTCAGAGAAATCAGTGTTTGAGCGCACACAATATCACAGTCAAACGGCTACTGTTTGCCAGCTCGACGTGACCAGTGCTCGGTACCCCCCTGCTCAGAGTCACCGTAATCCTGACGTGGTTACATTGACGTTCAGTTCAACGATCAACAAACCACTACGCCACATCACACGGTGAGTATCTTTATAGCGGGGTTCTATCGTGTCGGCAGCCGCTAGCTAGCTTTCGATACAGCCTCTCTCGCAGCCTGTTAAGTATCAGATCTTCCTCCAACCAAGCGGAATTTGATACTAGGATACCGGTTATCCTTCATGTTCAACCTTTCCCTTACGAAGAGTCCACAAAACTTTACCTACTTTCGATGAACGTATCGATATCCATGCCAGATCGATACTTGGATGGCGCCGATGTTACGGCGAAAACCATCACTCTCGCCTTGCAGAGCGTCACTTACGGTACGATTGTAACTTTCACCACGACGTATTCTGCTGGTCTGACTCACGTCTTAGGTTTTTACGTCCTTCTGATACCGTTCGCAGTTCATATTTTGATGCAAGCATAAATATCATGTATGTCTCTTGTACTACGACATCTAACCGCTATGAGGCTTTTATAGGCAGAAGAAATCTCGCTCCTCAGGCGGCGGATTCTTTTGGAGTGCCATCTGGATCCCATTCGTGATTTCATCGGCCTATTGGGTGGTGTGCATCATGGACCACGTAACGAGAGTGCAGGTGTTCTTCGTTGTTCCAGACAAAAGGAATTCTCCAAGCATCTTGTGGTACGCTACGTTCTTCAATGCTCTCGCTCTTGTCAATGTGAGTGGCTCGAACTTCAGGATTGCACGTCGGGTCTTGACAATTTTTCCTTCACCAGTACTTCTTTGCGGACGGGGTTGTGGTATGGAGGGCGTATAGCTTGTGCAAAATGGAATATCACACGATATTGAGGATCCCGATATTCTTCTTGCTGTTGTCTGCTTGTGAGTGTGCTATACCTTGACTTCATGCTAGAAATTTGACACAATATACCAAGTGTGTGGTTTCGCAACCATTAGTGGCAGAGCTGCAACCTTGTTCAAGGGAGCTGGTGTCACCGCCACCCTGAACCATATTCTCGATATTCTTCAAGTAGTCATGATGGTATTCTCGATTACAACTAATGCGACCGCGACTGCCATCATCTCGCATAAAGCCTGGTGAGTCCAACATCACAAACTATGTGCTCTATCATCAGCTTAGCACTCTTGTAGGCGGCATCGACAGATAATCACAGACGGTTTGAGAAGTGCCCGCAACAGAAGCACTCAGGCCGAAAGAGTTATGGCTCTTCTCATCGAATCCGGCATCGTTTACTTGTTATCTTCCGTTAGTCATTTGGAATTCTTCGCTGCCGAGTCCACGGCGCACGCTGATACAATTTTTAAAGCTCGCACTGCTAGTTTTCATGATGATACGTCTACCATATGGCACGATTGGCGACATTTACACCCCAGTCAACCTACATATAGCGGTGAGCATCTGGGTTATCACATCCAGATCCTAGTCGTCTGATGGGAACTCATTGTAGAGTATGTATCCCCTTCTCGTCATCGTACTTGTCGGTCTGCAGCGTACGATGCAGGAGACTACCTTCTTGCATGCCAGCGAGATATCAATAGGGGGTGATATCGGGTATGGAACACCAACTCCTGTCAACACAGTATGAGCTTATGAATGGGAATATAAGGAGGTACAAATAAAGCACGGCTTCATAATATCTTGAGAGAGGATTCGTCGTATGTACATGATTTCAAATGATCTTATAATCATGGTTGATTGGTTGGAGACGAAGAGCATGGACACGATCTGAACTGCTTCGTATGCGACCAGAATTGAAGTTCCCGGGAACGATATAGCGGCCGGTGGCGACCCGTGAGTACTAAGTGTCGAGGAATCCCGGGAGACTGCGCAAAGAGAGCTCATCCTCCCCATCGAGCACACAATCCATAACAAACCCTCGGCCCCGTCTTCACATCTTTGTCTGCCTTCTTTGGGACGCTTCGGTGTCGTTTGACCTCTCCGGGAACTCCTGGAGAGATACGATCGACGGCGCGAGGCTTGCCAAGTAGGCATGCCGATTTCGGGCCCTTGTCTCACATCGTATCGTCGGGGAGTTCCTGGACATTTGCGATTGGTGGTGGCGTACTCTAATCGTACTTCCCGGGAACTCGGGGAGGGTTGGTAGCGTCCACCACAAATCGGGTTAACCTCCTCGCCGACTCGGACCTGAGTCAAATGGGTAGGTTTCGCGTGCCCGACCAGAACCAGATGGATGTCCGAGTGTACTAGCAGGAAGCACGACATCGTAAGATACGCCCAGGTCAATATTGACCAATGTGCACGTGATATTCACGTGCACTTTCTGTCACGCTCGGAATAATTGGTTTTGGTTTTGGTACGATAAGCTCGTACGCGAAGTTCAACTACGGCTACGGCTACAGTAACGAGGCCTCTGGTCTCGTTATCAACGATGGCGCAATGCGAGACATGTCTGCTGGCGTAATATAGCAGTGAGTAGAGAGCTCGTAATAGCCCCTGGACTAGACGGGTCCGCAACTTCTTTCACATAGGTTTTTTACACGATCAATGCACTTTGCGGATGCTTACCGCAAGGGTCTGAACGGTAAACAGGCAGCTTGGGCAACAAAGAAATTTCACGGTCAACGTGTCATCGGCGATAATATTTTCAACATGCTTAAAGTTACAGAGGAAGGAATGTGATAGCTGTGTGGCGCACACCCCCTTGTACAGTAAGATAAATAATGCATGACATCCCGAGACGATAACATACTTGTCCGAGAGTCACATGATATTCACGTGAGCGTCACACAGTGTCACACATTGGTCAGTATTGACCTGGGCATATCTTATCATTCTGAGTTTTCCTCTCTGAAGGCGGCCGGCGAGTACACTGCACTGCGCAGAGTCCATACGATGGCAATATAGCATGGCTAGAAGGCTCTCGCCGACGATCCTACGAGCGCCACCGACTTTGTGGGGATCGCCAGGATTTGCGAAGTGGAATCATGTACGACAATCTTGAATTCGATATGCAGGAGAGCGCAAGGCCCGGGTTGCGAGGAGGATGCCCGGAGATCGGGCTGATGCCACTTGAGGGGAAGTGTCGGGGTGCATGGCGCGACACCGATCTAGAGTGGAGATATGTTTTCCGTGTTCTCGGCAGAGATTACCGGTGACGAGGGGGTGGTTTGTAGGCGCATGGCCTCGGTGGTTACGCCGTAGCTGTGCCTGGTGTTCAGGTTATGAGATTTGAGCCAAGGATCCACAATGTTGTACATGAAAGCACATGAACACTATCAGGAGAATTCATTTACAGTTAATGTAACTCCCAGAACGCGGCCGACGATATNCATTCACCGACATTGAACATGTTGTGTACAAGAGCGATGCAATCTGCCCAGTTTTCCTCATCATAGTTCAATCGTGACTTTCTGGCTAATGATTCATGACTTTACAGATTCGGACACTTTTTCTTCTACTTCTACCTCATTACCAACCTTCCTGACGACATCATTGTATACCCAAGACTTGTTGACGCTTATACATCGAACTTTTTGGCTCCAATTAGCAGACGGATACTTCGGATAATTATCACTTGGCTCAAATTGTGTCCTCAGTTGTATTCCTTTATTGGTGCCAATTCCTAACAATCCTATGAGGAAACCGAGGTAGACATAAACTTCTTGATAGGCCCGAAACGGCGATCATGAGCGTCAAAGGCGACCAACTGCCTGAAATGGAGTCCGCGCGTGACTGGCACGCTTCCTTCCGCTCGACCACCTTCAGCACGCTGGGGGTCGCTCCTCTCATTTCTCTCTGCCAAGCGGCTCCAGCAGCATGGCAATCATGGAACAGAACACTGATTCAGATGTTATGCGCGTGTGGTCGCTGCTTTTTGAGCTGTCCGAGCAGCTTTCTCAAAATCGCAATGCCTCCATCTCGTTGCACACCGTAACGGGAGGCGTCAAGGTACGATTACGGTTGAAATCATACAAGAACGTTTTGCATATCGCGTGATGTTCATTTTATTGTAGACGCAAGCTATACATTCGCAAACAGGCTTCGTTCTGAGACGGTATGTCCTCAACACTCCGTAGACTTTGTTTCCGCCTGAAGCCATCCAAGATTTAATCAAGACAAGTCACAAGGTACATACAGTTACTTGGAATATCTCCTATATTTCTGACACAGAATTGCAGAAGAATACAATGCTGAACTGGAGAGGATGAATGCTCAGATGTCTGCCGATAACCTGGCGTTACAGAACGACAATAAGCAACTCAGCGCGCTCATAAAGGAGTATGAACAGACTCTTGAGAGTCTCATGACGACCTTCCGGAACCGTGCGGTGCGTATTCTCTGGACTGCTTAGGGGTTACCCACTGAATAGGCTCTGTGGCGCTGGAAATCAGAATGAAGTGCAGCAACGCGAGCTTGCGATCATGCGCGACTACGAACGCAAGATCCTACTTCGCGAAACGGAAGAGCTGTCCAAGACGCTGGACTGCGACACCGCGTTTGGAGCTTCACTCGGTCGTGTCGGCCAGCTCCTGCGTGCCCTCATGCGCCTCCTCGGCGGCGAAGACGCAGCATCCCTCCCGCCTATGACCTCGACACCCGCCTCCCCCGCCCCCACCCCCTCCGGCTCGACACTAACAACACCGCATCTGCAGAGCCACATCATCAACTCGCTAGAGCTGACCGAGAACGAATCCGGCGAGGACGGCGAAGAGGACGACGAGGAAAGTGCGGATGCTCGGGACACACAACTTGCCGCGGCGGAGTGGGCTCTCGAGCGGGAATGCGAGCTTGCACGTCTGCAGATGGAGAACAACCTATTGAAACATTTGTGGGCGGAGCATGAGGGCGTGGTGAAGGCGGCAGAGCTACCGCCTCTTCCTTCACTCGTCAAAGTTCCACCCAGAGCGAAGAAAGTCCTCGGAGGGAAGGAGATCGGGCCGTTTGGGATGTTCAAGAAGTTCCTGGATACATAGTTTGGCGTTTGGAAGGAACACTGATCTTGTGTGCTGATATAGCGCAGGTTACCACTCGTTGTGCAATGATACCCTTTGGCATTCTGTGCCGTGCGATTATGATTACAGTGGAAACATTGCTGGGTATATTCCATCCGCGATTGAGGTCCAAAGAAAGTACAGTACAAGTATATAAAGGTGACATGCTGAAAGTCAGTAGTTTCTGTTAAACCACTTCATGGCGTTCTAACCGTTCATGGCTGGAACCTGAAAGAGTCGCCGAATGAGGAGTGTATAAGACGTCCGCGTCTTTTTCTTCGACTTTCTCGTTGACGATTTCTTCTGAATTATTAGCTGGCCTCTTTTCGTGGGTACGATGGCTCTCTCCTCCGAATAGCTAATACAAGAACGGTTAGCGTGCACCGAGAGAAGTACCTTGGTTGACTTACCCTATCGATATCTTCAAGTGCTATACCTTTCGTCTCTGGTAGGAGGAAGAAGCAGAACGCTGCCAAGCATACATTGAAGGCCATGAAAAAGTAGAAGGCTTTGAAGCCATCGTTCGACAAGAAGGTCGGGAATGCTTGCCTAGATCACTGGTGATCAGAATTTAGAATACACGTTCTAGACTGGAAACGTACTGCAAGATCGCGTTTGCAACGTTTTGCGTCTGTGGCAATGAGAGTTAGAAGATGTCATATCTCAAGTCCGTACCATTTACTCGCCTGCGACGCCATCGCAACACCAGCGGCGCGGGTCTGCATCGAGAAGATCTCGCTGGAATACACCCACACCGTCGCGCCCCACGACGGCTTGTAGAACACGATGAAGAGGAAGAGAAGGAATACAATGGCAATCGATACGCTCATGCTCTTACCACCGTCCGGCGTTGTCGGTGTGAGCGTGCCTACGAGCGAGACGGCGAGCATGCAGGCTGCCTGGCCAATGGCACCTCCGATGAGGATGGCTTTACGTCCGAACCGTTCAACCATCCCTGTGTTGTGCGTTCAGCGCTGCCAAGATGAATGGGAAAGAAATCAACGTACAGGATGCATTTAGAGTGAACAATATACCCAGAGAAGCGTTTATCGCATTGATGAGCTTTCAACAGTCGATATTAAACCAAGAAGCCAGCAGAGAGGACAATTCTCATACCTGCACAGTGGAGTTGTTCTTGAAAACTTTGCTGTAGATGATGGTCGAGTAGCTGTTGAGAGATCCCTGACCTGCGATCAAAAGTTCAAAGGAAAAGCTACGCGGCAACACATGCAGACTGTACCGGTTGCTTGCTGCCCAAAGTTAATGACCACGGCGAGGAAGAATCTCCACCGGGTAGATGGGTCAGTGATGAACTGTTTATAGCTCAATCCGGCCATATTCTTCTTTTCGTATTCAATAGCCTCAATGATGCCGGCGAGCTCTTCTTCATATGTATTTGGATCTCTCGTTTTTGCGAGGACTGCTCGTGCACCATCGATTTCTCCATGGGCTACCAGCCATCTTATGTGGTCATCAAACGGTGCGCTTTGAATAAAATCCACGTGTGTTCACGCACCTAGGGGACTCTGGGCAGAATGCCACCGAACTGATGATCATAATCGGGCAGAGCAGCTGCACCAACGTCACAGCCTTCCAGCGCCAGTTCCCAATACTAGGCCCGGCGCGCGAGGTTCCGTACGCGCACCAGAAGCAGAAGAAGGACCCGACGGAGTAGAAGACCTGGTAGAACGACAGCACCTTTCCTCGGATGTTCGTAGGTGCGACCTCGGAAATGTACGTGGCTGCCGCGGGGAGTGCCACACCCTGGCCAAAGCCGATGATGCCTCGGCCTACAATGTATGGGGCGATCGTCGACGGGGAGAACGTCTGCATGAAGGCTGCTATTATCACGCAGGATGATCCGGCCAGAATTGCTGCTCGTCGACCGAAGGTGTTGCTCTAGATGGGTGTTAGACCAGGCGAGGGACACTCAGAAACAGCACATACCACCCAAGGGCTCACAACCTACGGAGACATCATTATTTGCATGCTTTCTTATACTCAAACAGTGGGAAAGCAACGTACAAATCCTCCTACTATGGCTGCCACCGTGTAACTGTGAATAGCGTTATTCTTCGTTAAGTGATTGAGCAGAACATGGCTCACGCCGTGTTAACAGCGCCAATAACATCACTGTAATCATAGGTATTTTAGTGTGCTGACATCTATAATCAAGGTCACCGAAACGTACTCATCTGGGTGGCGAAAGTGGTCCAGAAATTCAGTGTAACCTTGTACGGCATTGAAGGCGGCTGTACGACGCGACTTAGGTTGCCTATATGCATCACAACAAATTCCACGTACAGGCATCGTACCCATACCTAACAAACAATCATTCACGACGGTCCAGCAAAGACTCTGAATCGCACTCACAGCAACATACAAAACGCTGCAGACAAGCAGTACCGCCATGCGTTGACTCTCTGCCGAGATACCATCTTGACCAGAGTGGCCAGTAGTCTCTATTTCGCTCAAAGAATGGGAATAGCGTGCAGACGGTGAATTAACCTTCCCCTTCCCGACCGTATATATGGCGTCCTCATGACAGTTCTAATTCTGCCTATTTAGAGGGCCGGGCGGGCTTGGCGGTCCGCCTAGGCCTTCACGAGATGGCACGGGTACTAGAGGTGATTGTGTCTAATACAAGAGGTATAAATGTCTGTTCGTTGATGAGAACGACGCGAACCTTCGCATCTTGCAAGACATCTTTCGACTCTCGGAAACGAGATGGTGGAACGGAAGATCATAAGCGCCTGAACATTGCACTCGATTGGTATAAGCGCACTTGTGGCGTCTATCCTCTTCGGGCAGGTGAGAAGGTTCGTTGAAAGTTCTCCTCGTGGGACCACCACCAACTGCGTGTATGGATATTCTCGTTCAGTCCTCCGTGGTTCACCTCACACTCACTTGCATTGATTGAAGCATCTCAAAGCATACGTTTTTCCGTGAGCAGGTCCTCTACAAGATCGGACGATCCTTCGTGGGCAAGCCTGGCTGAATAAAACGCTCACGAAGACTTGTTCTGCGACTAGGTGGGCGAACAGCCGTAAATATAGTGTCATGTGCGGTAAATGGTCTATCTGGAAACTCTAGATGCAATCTTCAGCTCCAGATGGACGTAATTCTCACGAGTGAAGTTAGCCGACCAGTCCTCGAACGCGAGTCAAGGACTGACAGGCCAACTATACTCCTGAACACACTCAACATCGCTCTGAAGACTTGGATTTTTATGGGTTGAACAATTACCTAGTATTTTGACAACCTTGCCAATGCGCACGATCTCTCCGCGCGTAATGCACGTGTGTACATCGCGCTCGCAGAGCTCGTGGCGAATAGCATGTGTCTGTGTCGAGGGTATCTTTCTAGTTCGAAGCCCCTTTGGCTCGGAATTCCACGGAACAGATGCATGGTGGATTATACAAGGGGAGCAAGAGATATTGTTTTTCTTCCGGATCCTTTTATGTTCCGACATAACACCCGAAGCGACTTCAAGTGTGCTCGCATGCAATCATAAATTATATCCACCACTCAGCAAAGATGGACTGCAGATAATCTGTATCCAACTTTCACGGAGTACTTGTATCGAAGATTGTTTTTCTCTGGTTCTTCAAGACGGGAAATACGGGGAGCTTTCCCAAGGACGTGTTTCCTAGTCTTAGTTTTTTGCTATAACCCGAGTCTTTGCAGCCGATGCCTATGTGCCGAAGTCCTGCTTCATAATCAATGGGCGACGGACAACTCTGCTGTCTGTTTGACCTATCCGGACGTCGTCATTGGACGGGGATGTGCGAATGACACGGAGTTCGGGACTTGAACCTCGCTAGCCATGTAATCGTTCACGGTCCGTGTCGGGACCGTCCGAGCCTTGTCCGCAGTCTTATATTAGACTTGACATCTTCCAGTACGCTTTTGCGGATTGTGTGCCGTACATTGAAAGCCTCCCCAGGTCCTGCTTATGATCAAATATAGTACAATTGAGTGGGCTCAGAAATATACCTACCCCACGGGCAAGATACCTGGAGCTCCTCCGTGGACCGGAGATTAGCCAATGATACCTCACAAGAGCCTGCGCAGATTTCTGTGTGAGTTGAGTCGATGAACATAGTGCACCTCTTATACTTGGTTGACACAAGACCAAATGATGCATATCATGGACGGCCCACCGCCTCACAAGCTGCTCTATCTCCGCAACACACAGGCGCAATGTTTAGTGAGCGGCGAAAGACTGATGATTGGACAATAATGATGGACAGACAGACAGACTAGGTGCATTCTCGAAGCACTCAGGCCAATTGGAGACCCTTCCGATCGCATCGAAGGATGTCCATCCACACAGACGCTACACCGTCCTCCTCGCACCCAACCTCCATACCGTTATCTTTCAAAATATAATACTCTCTATCTGGTGTTTGAACGACAGCCAACGCAGGGTGCAGAGGTCTGCCATCCGACGTCGAGAAGTGCACACTTTCGATATGGTGGTGGCTACATAGATACTTGTGTTTTGAGCCTACGCGTTTACTATATAGGGCATTGCAACTCACGCAGGTAGGTACAGATTCACTGCAGGATCCGAGCTGTTATCTCTTCTGCAACTGGGAGCATGTTTCTGAGAGGGGAGTCCTGCAAAATCTTGGACCATCTGCGCAGTGGACTGCCATGGTCCGCTTACACTGCCGTCTGGATGTTAACAATAGAACAGCGAAGTAATGACAATAACATACCCATTGCTGATCACACATGCCAAGATGTAGCGGAACGCGACAGTACGCTTTGCGATCCCCAGCTCGCCTTCCACCGCGATTCGCTGCAGCCACAGCCTGCTTATGCCCTTGTTGTACTCTTCATAGTTCGCCCATTTCAGCTGCGACAACACGGACGGGCGAGACAGCGCACTGCCGGAACGACTGTCTTCAATATGTTTTTGAATATACGCCGACCAGTCAGCGCGTAGAGGCTTAAGCTTCTTCGTTGAGCTAGCAAGGTCGGGCTTCCGGGGCGCCGGAGGACACCCGACCACTTCGCAGGTTGCCTCCAGGACATAGAGGGTTTCAGCACGTCGTCGTGAGCCTTCCTCGTTGGGTTGAATCTTGACGCTCCATATTTCACCCGGCACGACTTCGTTGGTATCGACAACCATGCCTTGGAGCCAGTCGTCGGAGCCCGTGCCACCAAGCGAAAGCGCAAACCAGAACCTAGTCATCACGAATCTAGAGAGTACGCAGCAAGTCAAGATCCAGCAGAGCGAGCGAGCAAGCAGAGGGGTCATCAGACCTGAGGGCGATCACAAGTTGCTTTTCGCTATCAGGGCTTCCCCAAAGCCTTTGTGAGATAGGCGACGGCTTTCCCTCCAGGGATCGAGACAAGAAAGACTGGGAGTACAAACGCTGCTTGGCAAGCACCTCGGAACGACGGAGACGGAGGTAGGGCCAGAGATTGGTCATTGTTTGTGGGTATATGCGAAGAACAGCATCCAGTCGTCCCCCACCGAAGTTTGTTTGTAGGCAAGGTCCGGCAGAGAGATAGACTAAGAAGATAACGAGGCTCCAGATGTTAAATCTCACAAGAGAGACGCTCAGAAAGGAGTGTAAACACACCGGCGTAACGAAACATCTTTGATACAAGGACACATCTTCTGCGTCCATTGTCATTCAAGCCACTCAAGATGATAGCCCAGGTATGAACGCGCTTGCGATGCGATATCGACGGCGGCAGGCCAATCGGGGTCAAAGGAGACAGAGACTCCGTCGTCGGGGAGAAATCCAGGTAAGACAAGATGGCAGTTCCAGATGACACTGTAGCTGGTTTACGTGGCTGAGGCACAGGGAGTCTAGGCGTTGCGGCAGAGGAGACTTTCTTGTTGATGACAAGAGGTTTGAAGCGCTTTCCAGGAGCAGGAGTAACAACAGTGGTGACGGTATTAGGAATAACTCGAGATGGGCTGACACGGTTTTCCTGGAGTGAGGGCGAAGGTGAGCGAACAGGTTGGCATTGAGAAACCCGACACGGAACATTGCAAGGAGATAGCACTAGTTTCTTCCGGGAAGACGCGCTTGAGCCCGGAGGTCCTGCGGAGGCTTTGTCTAGAAGCGGCTTGAGCATTGTCTTTGTCTTTTTAGCCGAAGGAGTAGTAAAGGAAGACCCAGCAGGCCTCTTCCGAGACTTCGATGCTACAGGTACGTGGTCCGGAGGAGGCATAGAGGATTGCAATTTTGCGGTAGAAGATGCGCATATAGTCCCTGGATGGTTCGTCGAGCTCGATTTTGTGGACGAGACGCAGGATAGAGGCTGCGCCACCGATGGACTCGTTGACGCATTGGGAAGACTCTGAGAATGATGCACGGAATTAGCAGAGATTATATGCGGTAGTTTCTCAATCCTTACAACTGCAGTAAAGTCATCAGATACTGGGGTTGGACAGAGGCTCTTTTTAGTACTGCTATGGTGTTGACCACCGTCAGGATGTATGGCAATATGTTCATAGGATTTCCGCAAAGGCAACGCGCGAGATGGAATGACGGCTGATCCAGAGTTTTGGGCCTGAGAATGTTTCCGCTTGCTCAAAGTGTTGGCGCCTTTGCCGTGATTTTCGACGTTAACTTGAGTCGCTGTTGTAACAGAGAGGGTCTCGAAAGCTCGTACTGGTTCGAGTAAATTCTGACTGTCCGCTGAAGTTTCCTGTTGGGCAGTCGTGCCATTGGATACAGTTGTCGCATCCGAGTCCGTCAACTTCTGAAGTAAGGCAGGCTTTGCGAGCTTCGAGTAGCCAGTCAACTTTCGCTCTTTGCAAAGGACTTTCAACTGTGGAACTGTTAACTTAGTCAAATGAGACGGCATTGTTGTTGTTGCCATCGCGTTGGTGGTAGTTGGTACGAGAGATACGAGACTGTCGAAAGCGAGTGACACAACGCCGAGGAGCACTGTGTTAATGCGGGCCGACGGGATGGGCCGGGCCGCCGCGCGTAGCACTTGCGCCACCGACGCGCGTCCAACCAACCTTCACTTTGTTTTTGACCCGCTCATCTTCTGTCAAAGTTGTACCAAATTTTACATATCTGTACATAGATCCATCAACAACAACGCTGCATGGAAACCTCGTACATCTGGAAACAGGCAGCCAGTCAATCAAGCGATGCAAAAAGGCCATGCTTCAAGCTTCAACTTTGGGATGCCGGGTCATGTTCGTGCATTGCTTGATCCGTGGCAAGTTTTTGCGCGCACACTGCGTCTAAATATCGTTTTGAAGTACTAAAATTGCACCGCCCGCATTTCATGACAGATAGACTCTCACGAGTTCGCAGGAGAATGCCATTCGCAAAACACCGCAGTGAATGCTGGGATCTGCATCGTGCGCTTTGCATAATTGCGTTTTGGGAAACGGTTGGTATATGCGCCTTGTTCTACAACAGGAAGACCCCTCACAACCTCAGACCGGCGATAGCGATCAATGTCGCAAGTCCGGTGGCAGCAGCGTTTCACGAGCGTTGCCAAGATGTGATTGTCGTGATTCTTTCTGGCGCCATTCGCGCATTCGTGGAAACAATGGTTCGGACCCGTAGTGGATCCTCCTATCCCAACGGCCTCCCAAGCCGTACCCGCACAGCCGTGATATGTCGGAGCAATATCACCACAGATCGCAGCATACTGTGAATGGCCGAGTTCTATAGCTTTTACTGTGCACGGATCTGCAACGTGGTTAGTGGTGAGTCTTTCTAATACAAGCGGCATTTTGTTTGCGCGGCCTATACGACGTGAATCTGGTAGTTGTAACACACTGTCAAGATCTACTTACCGTGTTGTGCCTTCGCTATACTCACACTATGGCTATATCGACCGCGCGGGCTCAACTCGCTGCTGCAACAGGAGAAGCGATACTGTTTGGTAAGACTCCTGCATAGGAAATTATTTGCGCATTGGCTAAACCCAAGTATATACTAGGTATCAATGTCATATTATTTCCCATTACATTATGGCTCTTGCTGTACGTAGTGCCTTTCTCTTCATGTACAATTCGCTTATAGTGTGTCCCTGCCTACTCAGATCACGGAAGAAGATGGGCACCGGAACTGTAGCCTTGATATGCCTGATGGTCACGATGTTCTCAATATCGACCGCACACTACGTTGTCATCACCGATTACACCTTCATCGACTTCTTGGACAGAGACATGACTGGACTTCCTGTCATATACACAACATCTATATTTGAATCGCGAACCCCCAGGGTTTGGCTGCCCGTCGCTCTAGAAGTGGCAAACGTGAGCTGTCTTGAACATCTCCCATCGTCTCCAGGACTGAGCGATCTCAGGAGGTACTGGGCGATACTATAGTCATATGGAGGGCCTGGGCTGTGTGGAACCGCAGCTATACAGCTATCTTAGCTCCTTTTCTATTCTGGGTAGCGACTATAGGTAAGCTATGCATTGGTACACTATGTAATATTCTCATCGTATCATGTCTCAGTATCGGGCATCGGTTCCGCTTACTTCTTGTCGAGACAGACGGATTATCAGAGCGTGGAATTCTCTACTGATGACAGTGCCGGAATCTGGGTCATCTCGTTTCTGACGTCCACCTTCTTGACCAACCTATGCACAGTTGGCATAATTGGTTATCGATATCGGTAATGTTGTTTCCGTAAGCGTGCTCTCGAGGAACATAGCGTTGATATTGTGCGGTATCAACAGGATGTACCACAAGGATGTTGTGTCCGTCTTGGGAGGACGTGCATCCACGCAACAGCGCTTTTTTCTGCTGATCATTGAATCAGGGTCTCTTTATTGCGCTACTCTAGTGTGTCCTTATATCTGGTATCTCTTGTGAAACTCAATTGATCGTTACATTCAGATTATTCTTGCCATAGTTTATGTCACAGAGAGTGGTGCAATCTACATAATGACACAATTGGTGTCGCAGCTAACAGTAAGGACACACCTACTACATCCTGGCATCGTCAGCAAGCTGACAGCAGTGAACTAGCTGATTTACCCCACGCTGATCATCATCCTGCACTGTTTGAGGTGCACGAAGGAGATCGACATTGATGACCTGTACCGGCTCTCCTATGGGCACACCCCAGGATTTCCATCAAGTACTAGTGCTCTATGTTAGCTTGTGCCTCTCGATATTGCACCGACGGTGTAGATCAGGTACTGTATTGTTTTGGCAGCAACCACAAGGAAAGCTCGATTTGTAAAGATGCAGATACAGGACATATCGTAGGCTTGATGATCTGTATTATCTCTAGATGTTCTCGTATCGCACCCATACTTGTAATTGCGGCCTACACAATCGTCCTAGCACGAGCGGCATTGTTTATCTTTTGCTCGACCGAGGTCGCGTCGCTTAAAGACAGCGACAGTTCATTTCGAGGTTTCATGTAACATAAATTACATGAATATACAACGAGCGTATTGTACACTTGGGGGCCATGTACCGACACTGCGGCGAATTCTATTTGTCAATCAGCGCCCTCGCTCTGTTGGCTTTTCTCCGCGCTAGCAAGAACACACTGAACCAGTCTGGTGGCGGAGGCACAGCCGGATACAGTGCCCAACGCTGAGGGGCCCATGCCGACGACGGGTCTTGAGACGTAGGCCCGCTGCACGGGAACATCTTCGCCATCCATGACGCCGCGCTTTCGAGGTCTCCCATAGGGGAATAGCAGAAGCCCAGCGACATGTTCTGCGTGCTGGTGGGCAGGTCCTCGAGGTCGTCTGGCCCTAACGTGGGTGTGGGTGCGATATCGAGGCTCAGCGTGGTCAGGTCGGGGCACAGCTGTATGAGGGGCGCGAGGCCGCGAAAGGTCGGGCGTGGTGCACTTGGGTCATGAGACTCGCGTTCGTTCCCGATATGCAGGGTACGCAGGTGCGGCCAGGTATGCGCGAATGCCCCGAGATCGGCGTCAGTCAGGACGATGTTCAACCCGGGTCCGAGCCTGAAGGACAGATGACGCAGGTTGGGGAAGACGAATAACTGGTCCAATTCTGATATGTCGACGTCCTTGGGCGTATTATTGTTTGTCCACGTTGTCTCTGGGCCCCCGATGTAGCGCATGTCGAATGTGTGTAACACACTGTGAGAGATCTTCGAAATGATGAGAGCAAGCAACTGCGTCTCGCGCTCAGGATGAGACATGGGGGTGGATTCCCGGTACAGGACGGAGATATCCGTGAGAGACGGGAACGTGCAATCCTCAAATATTCTGCGTGCGGACGGGACGTCATTGGAATCCAGGTGTAGTACTTTGATAGATGGGAATGTGCACGACACCGTGATGTTCTCGTCACGAACGTACGAACCCTTCACGAGACGTAGTTCGCACAAATTCGAAAAGGATTCCAAAGCCGACAGGTGATTGGGTTTCACTATGAAAGGGTGGACGTGGCTATCCTTTCCTTTGATGGTGAAAGCGAACTGTGGCAGCGCGCTGAGATGATAACGAAGGACGGACGAGAGAGAATCCGTGTCCAGGATATCGAGCGGGATTTGTAAGTGAAAACGCTGCAAACGCGGGCAGTGCACTGCTAGGGCTATCAGGACGTCCTCTGGCAGTCGCTCTCCAGATCGTACGCAAACGAGATCAAGAGACGTCAAATTGGCCGTGAAGAGGCTCCTAAGAGTGTCAAAGGAGGGTCCTGCGATGTCTTTAGCCGTCCAATGTACACTTTGGAGGTTGGGCAGGAGTGGGCTGCCCTTAAGCTCTCGGAGGGTACGAATGACGGATCTTGTTGGTTCCGCATAGTACCACTTTGGCATGTTACCGCGCGCCACATAGTCCTGATGGCATTCTAGCTTACGCACTCGCTGAGCATAAAGGTCGAAACGCTCCCAACCTTGAGGGGTGATGCCTCTGGACGCGTTAATTTGCTGTGATCGAGAACAATGAACGAGCGAGAAAAACTTATCAACAAATAGATAGTTACCAACTCGTGACACCAATCACGTTCTACTACTTTACCCCACTCGTCGAAAGCGTCGCGCTCACGTTTGTTCCATATTCTCCACAGACCTGTCGGCAAACACTTGACTAGGTTTTGCAGGCCGAATTGATAATACCATAACACGTCGAGCGCAGGGCCGTGCAGAGCACGACACGTCCTGGCAAGCGCGTACACGGCGCCGAGCTTTGGCTTGCTGCCATTGCCAAAGGATCCTGCATCTCTATAGTCTAGTGCACAAGCTTCTGCTATGGCAGCCGCGATCTCCGGTACTCGCAAGTACTGGTGCATCCCTATGACCTGTTGTGATACGTGTTCAGGCTGGATTGCGTGTCACGCTGTACCATAAAACTCACAGTGGAACCCCTTCTGACAATGCTCGACGTAGTAGGCCTAATAATATGTCCCTGCACCCACAACTAAGCTGACAAGGTAGATGAAGGCGATGGACTGGAGATAATAGAACCACCGCGAGGCAAGGCCCAAGCAAGGCCAGCTTATGCGACTGGAAGAAAAGGGGCATTGCCGTATCGAGATAGGAGGAAAAATCGGGTATCAAAGCAGCGGGCGTTATCCCTATGAGGGCAGATGAGCTTGAGCTTGAGCTCATTGTACATGAGGACAATCCTATGCGTGAAAGGGGCGGCATGTGTGAGCATGTGTGCCAGAGCGGTGACTACAAGAAAAAGGATGCAAATGTCGACTTCGCGAGGTCGCGTCGTGGGCGTCTGTCAAATCGCAGAATGGCGGGACCCCGGAACCCTCCATCCTTCGTTCCCTCCGCCATCGGGGCCTTGGCAGTCAGCATGGCCAATATTAATGTGCTGTTAGCAACGCTACCTAATATCATGCTCTTACTATATACTGGTGTATAATATTTGCTGGTGAATCTCAGAGCCATTGCAACGACAGTGATTGGGCGACAAGCGGTTCTAGGTCGTGGGATCGACTAGTAGTATGAACGACCTTTTGAGAGTAAGTCCTACTTGTTGTTACAAGTTTTCTATTAACATGATTATTTGACCCATTAGTTCTGTGTTTGCTCTATAATCTCGTGAGGTCCATGCCTCGTAATTCCGAGGGGTCCGCCCAAACTCACAGGGCGTCATCCCGATAACAACGAAGCCGTAAGTACTGGAGTTCTATACTTGTGAGCAAGCCTACGCTGTCGCTCATGAGAATATTTCAACGCGTGAATACATCTGCCGTACTGTGCACATGTACTCGCGCATCCTTAGACCGCAGCGAGTTACTTCTCGCCGGGCGCAACTTCGCAGAACTTTGCTCACTGATGACTGCAGGTATAAAGCCCGTTTCTGTCCAATCCTCTCTCGATATCTGTGATGGACAGTGATGATACTCTTATGGCCCCATCTATGCGATGCGAACATGAGAGTACTCCGTTGCATCCTTCTCCTTCGTGGCGCGAGACCGGATCAACCTTTAGCAGCTCCGTATCTTTCGAAATCATTGACAAGTGATGTGGATTTTGCCCTTTCCGTCCGCAAATCGCACTGACCCCTTCCAGCTTTTTGCTTTCTCTGCTACGCATGCAAGAGGTGCATGCATGAACAATTTACCATATTGAGGAGTAAGCACCACTACTACGCTAACCGCCGGTCATCTAAGACATCCGAAAGTTCTCAAACACTATCATTTATCTATTGTTAGGTCAACTCCCGTGAGCCATGGAACACTGACAACAAAACATGTTTACATTGGCGCCGTTGCGGTACACTCGACACGACTAGCCCTTGGAGCCTGATTATCTCCAAGTGCATCCGGCTGCATCAAATATCTATATAGCTCACTCAGCCCCTGTTACGGTTGTCCGCTTTCTCTGTCGCTCTCCTTCCTGGTGTCATGGGCTTGACAGATGCTGCGAACAGCACTGTCTATTCAGCCCGATCGCTTGTCGAGAACACAACATGGCATGCTGCGAGACAAAAGCAAGTATAGCTGCACTTCCTGTTACGTCCGTCATAGACTGACTATCTCTCTAGTCAAATATCCAAATACTCAAATATCGCTAGGCTCAGTAAGCTCTCCCAATTCGACGACCATCGTATTTGAGAGACTCATTCCATGGTCAGCTCTCGTCGTATATGAGATTTTCATTAACCTCGATCGTGAGAAGACCCATATGTGGAGCACGTCGTTTTGTGCAGGTTCTGTCATATACTACACTGTCCGATATCCGGTCATCGTGTACCAAATCTTCTTGGCCGCCTACAGCCCAACTATGCCCCAGGTAAGTGCACCATTCCGACCCCACTCTTTGAGGACACCGCTGATGAATGTCTCAGTATGTCTTGTCCAATAGATGCCAGCCCGCAACGTGCTGATACAGTCTCAGCTGCGATGTGGTCCAGCGATTCTGTTTTACAATTTCTGTTACCTTGACGAGAATCGCCATTGCAGGTGAGTTACGTTCTGCTAGTATCGTATCGACCAATCTGATGTCCCTCTTCTTATTAGCTTCGTTTGTTCTCCGCGTGTATGCCGTGATACCCAAAAACTCTATGGTCATGACCTATATACATGTTGGTGTGTTGTCTGTCATAGGTTTGCTTTCGGTCATATTCGACATTGTAAGTGGTATCCCGCATCATCACATATCGATGGCGGTCTCATTTCAGCTGTCTCGTCACGTAGGCCCAAACGGCACGCATGTCTTGTACAAAGGCAACAAACAAAACGTGAGAGGCTGTTGATCACCGATATCTATACAACTTCACTGATCGCTCGAATGTCACAGGCGTACGCTTTCAGAACGACCGACCACTACTCCTCTTGATGTCACCTTGCTCTTCTAGCGTTCATCATGACTTTCGCCACGCTGGTCTGCTTTGACGTCCTTACTAGCAGTACGTCGCAGACGCCTTCAACCTCCAACGGGCTGTGCTGACCAGCGTTCTATAGCTCTCATTGCCTGGGGAATATCTAAGATGATCAAGGACATGGGCGGATTGAAGCTGCTCAATCGTCAGAAGATAACGAAGCTGATCGCCCAATCTGGCGTGCTGTATTTCCTGTAAGATATCTGTCGATGACTTCCTCATCCTCTAAATGACACCATCGTCACTCAGAACCATAACTGCGTTGCAAGTCGCATCGATTGTCATATCCCTAGTAAGATTCTATGTTACATATGCATCTTGTACGCTCGTTCTCATCGTTCTGTTAGCTTCCACAGGTGACCAAGCCCCTGATAATCTGACTGACAGTCCCTTACTCTGCGTTTTTTAGGGTGTTTACAGCATTCTACTCAACAGCCAGAGTGATTGGACGACAGCGTGAGTTCCTTCGAGTCGTCCAAGGTCAATATCGGACTCCTCACTTCCATCACTAGTATATCCACTATCCTCGTCGCCCGCTTCCTCCTCTCTTTGCGTGAGACGGTGGACGGCGACGGATTCACTGAAATGTCAAGCGGTCGTCTCCCCACCCGGACAATGTCATTTGCGACGCGCTCGGGCACGTATGACGATCGCTCGCAATGGCGGAGCATCCACGTCCTGCGCGAGTTCCAGGACCCTGTGTTCAATTCCGATGAGTTTACTTTGAGTAGGGAAAATGTGAAAGCAGCACGGACATGGAACACACAGACTTCTGATACGTGGTCGTTGGAGGACTTGGCGGGGAGGGCACAGCAGGTAGAGGAACAATTGGCGAGATCTGAAGACAGCGCCGACAGGCAAGCAGCAGCTAGAACGGAGGGCGAGACTATACCACATTGCTAACACGTACTCTCATTTATGATGTCTATTGTATGTAATTGCTAAGCTTGTTGTCACACATAGGTACACATATTGTAAGCAATTTCTTCAGATTCGGAAGGACCACACTGGGTGGTGTTCGGGGTCCAAGGCCCTGGTACTACACGTACCTGCCCGAGTTCGCGCTCTAACCTTTCGTCGTACGTCCAACTTGGAGATATTCCTCGCACATGCAGCATGCCATACATTGATGTGGCGTCCGAGACTGTGCGATTTCAATAACGCAAGTTGATTCCATCTGCATACGACTAGCTTTGATTGACATCGTTCTTGTTCGATGTTTAGCAAATCTGTTTTGCCCATTAGCATGGCTCAAGTAGGAATCGTCTACCTCTACTTGCGACAATTTGACGACAAAGTGGCTGTGAAATATGGAACCAGACGGCTGCTGTGAGGCTCTCACGGTATATTCTCTCTAATTGTATAGCTACATTCAGTCGAGAGCTGTTCCGGATGTCACGGATTCATCTGCACGCTGCACTGCGCAAATGAGTTTATGTCTTTAAGCGCGAGATGGTGAGCTTGTTCGATACCATATGCATTGATCTGTGCATTGCACCACTCCTGCAACGTGGGTCAGGCGACATTTCGAACGCCGTAGAGACATCTGCCCTCAAGAAGAGCT
The DNA here is from genome assembly GCA_011032875.1 of Phlebia tremellosa. Taxonomy (NCBI): domain Eukaryota; kingdom Fungi; phylum Basidiomycota; class Agaricomycetes; order Polyporales; family Meruliaceae; genus Phlebia; species Phlebia tremellosa. The sequence continues at coordinate 34,671 of JAAIFI010000300.1, forward strand.
TGATAGAGTCCAACATGATTCCCTCATCTTCTGTCTTCACGCGATGGGCCTGTCTCCAGGGCGGGCGCAACTTGCTGCCACGATTGGAGAATCGATCTTGTTTGGTAAGACTTCCGCATTTCAAAATACTCGATGCATTGATTGTAGTTAATCTGTATAGGCACCAACATCATACTAGAGCCCGTCACTCTTTGGCTTTTGCTGTAAGTAGCAAAATCTGCTTTCTCGTTTACATATCAATTCTCACCTCTGATAGAGCACGGCGGAAGAGGAGCACGTCGACCATAGCATTGATATGCTTCATGGTCATCATGTTCGCTATATCTACCGCACACTACGTCATCATCACCAATTACACCTTCCTCGACTTTTTGGACACAAACGTGGCAGATCTTCCGAACATTTATACAACCTCAAACATCCGATCTCCCAGTGTTTGGTTGCCGAACTCGCTGGACGTGATAAATGTGAGTCTTACATTTGTTCCACGCGATGGCATGCCATGTTCATGATTCTGGCCTTGTTAGGAGGTGTTGGGAGACACCATAGTCATATGGCGAGCGTGGATTCTGTGGGACTGCGATATTAGGATTGTTGCCCCTCCCCTCCTGTGCTGGATAGCGACTATCGGTGAGCGATAGTGTGGAATCCTCCTGCGATCTGCCTTGCTCATCGTGTCATGCTGCCAGTATCTGGTGTCGGTTCTGTCTGCTCAGTGTCGAGAAAATCGAACTATCCAACTCCTGAGTTCTCGACTTCTGCAGACACCGGGATCTGGATAGTTACATTCCTTGCATCCACCTTTCTGACAAACCTCTGTACAGTCGGCATAATCAGCTATCGATACTGGTAACGTTGTTTCTGTTCGCTTGCTTCATCATTCTAAAATACGCAGGGTTTACCATAGGGATGTCGTATCCATCCTGGGGCGGCATGCTTTGACGCAAAAGAGGTTCTTCTTAGTTGTCATCGAATCGGGGTCCCTTTACTGCGCGACTCTGGTACGTCCTCATACGCCCCCACTTTTGCAAGTAGATGCCAATAGCTTATAACATCTAGATTATTCTCGCTGCAGTTTATGTTACGGGGAGCCAGGCAATATCTATAATGACACAGCTGATATCGCAATTGACAGTGAGTACCGAGTCGCCAGTAATCCGCGCATGACTGATACTGGAGATGTACCAGACGGTTTACCCGACTTTGATCATCATTCTGGTCTGTTTAAAAATTACACAGAAGGACGATATCGACAAGCTCTACTCACTCTCTCTCGGTGACTCCTCTGAATCGGCCAGGAGCCCGGTGGACTCTGAAAAGATGTACATTGAGGATACCATTACACCCCGAGGGTAACGATGTGCTTATAGATCCGGCGGCAATGACGTAGATCGTAGACATGGATAACGCGACATACATCTAGTTCCATGTATCATAGTAAAGTAGATGGGACCCTTTTTCGAAGTATCGAATCGCGTACGCGGTCGTCTCCTCCGAGTGGATCGCGTTGTGGACGCGCACTGCGGAGGCGTCTGAATTACGGAGGACCCCGGAAACCCCTTCTCTGCTCGAGGATCGTCTTTGGTTCACTCCGTCACGTCTTTGCAACACACGACCATGTTCGCGAGGACTCGTCTACCTCTACGACCCGCATTTTCTCGTTCATATGCGAATCGTCTACCGACAAGACCACCTCCAAGGGGACCGGATCCGCTATTGAACAACCCTCATGCAGCGTACAAGGATCTCCCCGACAACCTGACGTTCATCCACCGACCTCCACCCTCCGCTGCCTCGCCAGAGTCCTACATCACCGCTCCTGCTTCACCGTTACTGACAACGACGAATGCGACGAAATCAACGAAACGCGGCGCCCTTCCCCCTCCCCTGCACCCGAAGAAGCCCTCACCACAACGCATGTCCGATGCAGATATAGAAAAGATGCGGTCTCTGCGGCAGAAGAACCCGACAGAGTGGACGGCGGGAAAACTCGCCAAGGAGTTTAACTGCACTCAGATGTTCGTGCGTCTCATGGCGCCGCTGAAAAAGTCTCAGAGGCGGGTAGCGTTGGCGAGGAGAGATGCGGATCATGAGGAGTACCGGGCGAGGTGGGGAGAGAAGGCGCGGTTGACCAAAGAAATTCGGGAGAAAAGGAGAGAATTCTGGTAATGGTCGTTGCATGTTGCGCTGCTGTACGTCTCAATACTTCCTCATCGTTGGTTCTGCTGGTTAACGTTCGTCCAGGTCCTCTACAAGCAGTTCAGGGTGTATTATTGCGCGAGCCTAGCCAACATCCGTCCTCTACTATCTTGTATCAAGCATCAATTGCCGGGTCGATATATAGACTGTCTCCTTGGATGCCACCTTCTCCCATCTTCCACCGAGATATCCCGTAACGGTGATTCACACCTTCGAGCTTCGGTAAACACACTACACTACCGCATCCGCCTGTCTTCTCCATCGGAACAAGGTACATAATCTCTTTGACACGCGAATGTAGCAGCGCCATACTGCACATTATGCAAGGTTCGTGTGAAAGGAACAGCGTGAGACCTGTGAGCAGATAATGCGACCCGTTTCGTGGTGACGCTTCATCGTCAGCTTTGCTATCTTCTGCGCTAACCGACGTATCTGGTACGTCAATAGGCGGAGTCGGAGCTGGAAGACTCTCGGATGCCGTACTTAAGGACGCTCGATAATCGGCGACCCGTCGTATGACATTCAGAGTGGCATGTCGTAACGGATGGCAGGCAGATGTGCGCATGTCGTGAGATACGAACGGCTCAACAAGTTGTGCCGCTTTCTTCGTCTCTTCGTCGTATGGTATTGGCACGTATGCCACGACGGGGAGCTGCGCTGACTTCAGTGGGATTGAGGGCGCGAAAAATGCACGACTCACCTCTCCTTTTACCTGCGACGCGTCTTGCGCCTCTCGCACTACTCTTTGCATAGCCTCCCATGCCCATCGTACGCGTCCTCTCGACCATGGTTCCAGCTCGCCCTTTTTTCGTGGTGCATAGATAGTGGGCCAGAATGCGGTCTTGTGTTTGAGTGATTTTTGAGTGAGCGCTGCGCTCAGGGGTACATCGACAACGTATGGCTCGGGCAAACTGAGGTCTTCAGGTATCACGGGTGCCGTGGGCCATGCGGAGACTGGGGCAAGTAGGAGCGTAGATGTGGATCCTGTTTTACGGATGCGCTTGAGGTGAGATAGTGAGGGTAAATCAAGGCCTGATTGCTTCAGCCATCTACGAATACGTGAATAAAACCACCGTCATATTAGTGGTAGACCTACTTGAGCATCGTCGTGATATGGCGCTGTTCTGGGATGTCCACAACCCAGACTCGTTCTGCGAGATCACGGTCAGATTGAGGTACTAGATGCACTGAGCAGTTACTCACGTAGCTTAACTGCTTCAAGCAAATCTTCCGCTTCATCGTCAATAAGCTTCAAGCGTGTAAACGGTAGCTGTTCTTCGGGGATGATGTCGTCGCAATCTCCTTGCACCAAGGGCCAATCCTCGTCCACCTGCGTGGATGACAGATCGTCTTGCATCCCAGACAGACCACCCCAGCCGTCGTCCGGCTCATCTACTGTGTCAGCCGCGTCTTGCCCGTCCGCTGGGTCGAACCACAATTTGTGACCGTAGAATATACACAACTCCTCGTCTGGATGAATTGCGCGCGCCGTGGTGTATCGTATAGATTCTGTGCTCGGGTCCAGTGTATATGACACGTTCGGCGTGCGTGAGTGGTTGAAGAGGGAGCCTATATACCTCAGTGAGTTCAGTCCTTCGGCAAGTAGCATGACAGTAAGCGACCTACCAAGACCAAGCGCAAGCGCCATTCTACCATCCCGCCACACGAACGTGTAGTGGTCGAGCACCGTATGCCGTCCGTGTTCTTGGTACTCCTCCTTTCCGAAGAGAAGCACAGGGCTGATTTCCACCACTGTCTGCGCAGGGATCTCACGTGAAGCTGGTAATATGTGATGAATCGACGTCTGACTGGAAATCAATGATGTTCTTACCGAATACACCTCGTCCTTTCCCTTCCGAGTATCGGATATAGCATCCTGTGCTATTGAGGTGTTCAGGTGCGCGTTTTGATGCCACGCCTGGTCGCGGGCTCTCCAGGTTCTCAGGTATCTGGGTCACAGAAAAATCAGTCAATTCGCTTGACTGTATACAAAAACCCAAACGCACATACTAGTGCCATCTGACTTGACTCGTATCGTTGTTTATAGTAGTGAGAAGCGTCGAAATGTCGCAGCTACCTTGACGCACCTCTTCGGCAACGCCCGAAACGAAGATCTATATAGATGTTGCTCGCTGGTCACAACTTGTATGTTGAACTACTACAGCATGCTTCATACTAGCTACGTACTACTCCGCTGTGGATTACATTCTTTCCAGGCAGTTGACAATCTCCTAGGCTCTTGTCGAGGTCAACCTAAACACATACGACTTTAAGATATAGGGATTTGTAAGATTTTGATTCGCTATCCTTTGCTGCTACTGTACTACGTCGATGTCCATGAGTTTAGTACTTCTAGACAAGCTCAGGGACTCTGTACACTGTCAATTAAATATTACAAGACTAGATTCCTGAGTAGAAGCCTATCTGTAGGCCGTGAGTACTGTACTTCCCTACGATACGACTCCAAAGTCCATCGTCAGAGACGATTCGGCTTCGTGGTTAAAATAACACTGTGATAGTTAATTCCTGTAATCAACAAACAAAAGAAAACACTGTAGTCCCTGTGATATGGATAATGAATGGACTGTAGATAGAGAAGTGAATGAAGAGCAAATGCAAACGCATAATTAGTGCAAATGATGATAGCGACATACTGGATGCCTTTCCGTAGGCATCTGCAACGGTTTATAGAATAGATTTCGTCCATAGAGACGACCGGCTTCTCGGCATGTCACTCTTACCGCTGATTCGGTATGCGAGCTTGCGTTTTCAGATGCGATTCTGGAGCAGGGGTCGGCACCCCCCCTCCAGACGAAATCTATGTCTACAGTCAATATTTCGGGCTCCGACTTCGGCGCTTGCC
>JAAIFI010000301.1:0-39704 GCA_011032875.1 Phlebia tremellosa
CATAGATAAATAAGGAGGGGAAGTTTACGAGTGATGGCAATGTGGAAGTCGAACTTGCGCGCCTGGTATAACATCGCTTCATATTCGGGTCCGTTCTTGCTGAACGTCGCGAAAATTCTGGTCGTATTTTGTGGAGTACGCTCAGCCCGCTCATCAGCGCCGTCCATCCATAAATGGGCGTGCTACAGTACCGCCCCCATTTCCAGCTCAGCGGACATAGGTCCCGCCGATCACATATCCTCTTCTGCGTGCGCCCTCTTCATTATTTTGACAGGTACATACCAGGAGTTTCCAACCCGCCGAACGTACACCTCGATAGCTGAGACACTATGTTCTCGTGCTTCTTTCAACAACCCATCCCTACATCTCACCTACGTCTTTTTTCTTTCTTTCGTTTTGTCATGGTATTCCTCATTCACATCACCCGTCGTGCGTCCCCTCGTCTTCAAGCTTCAATTCCCCCGACTCGTATGTCCTACATTCGGAGCCATCTTACATGAATACTATCGGACGTTGCCGAAAGTCCTTGCGCTACGAAGGAACACTGAGAAATAGGAACAGCAGCCTCTGGGCAATGGAGCTATGATGGGGAATATTGTCGCAGGACCACAGGTACGTATCGTGGCATCAAACGCATCAAATGCCCCAGCTTGCAAGTCACAGGCATACCCACGCTAGAATTCCACCACCCTCCTCCGCTCGCCCTCTCGTCGTGTGTCGCAGCTCGTACTGCAGGCGCGTCGGCCCTGAGACGTCTGGGATGAATTATCCTCATGTCTCCGAAGAACATCTGGCTGATAGGTGCAGTAAAAAAACTTTGCATCCAGTATACGCCGCCATTATAATTCAGTGTCGTCAGTCGTGCACTAGTTCGGTCCGGGAGGCAATGTCGCCCATCTCATATCTCCTCTCTGTCTGTACGCAGCTACTTGCTTCGACTCGGGTCTCAATCATCGACCTCGATTATCTCGCATCAAAGCCGAGAAACCGGGAAACTTGGCTCCATCGGAACCTGGATGCTGCATGTCTGGCGACTGACCGTTGGCAGCCTCTTCATCCCACGACATACACTTGCATCGTTCTATGATTCACCTGTCATCCATCGACTACGCACGATGTACACTCAACAGCTTTTTTCAAATCTCCTCGCGAACTCAGTGGAACCGCCACACTTCTCATGGCCATGTCTCAGGACCTCCAGTCTGGCAAGTTCAAGAACGGTGAGTAGTATGATATCAGATACAGCGACTCTGCCCGTCGACGTGTCACGTAGCTGACACATTTACAGAACTGTGTGAATTTTTCTGCTCTCACTGTTCCGTAAGCCTCACATGGACAGCTCTATCCTTGTCGGGAGTTGACTCCGCGTCTGCAGTGCCATCTTAATCTGCTTATGCAAATTCACGCCGAGGCTCTGCCACATTCATCTCTCCGATCACGCAGGATCTTCTCTCCGCGTGAACATCTCACCGCGAATGAAGGAACCGTAGTTGCCCCTCTCAGAGGCCTCGCAGAATGATGAACACGCGAACAGGGTGTGTTTCATGCGCGCAAGTGCTCATAACAGGATTTGATACGCATCTCACGAGTGTTAACATCGAAAAACGAGCTGCTCTCGCTGGTCTTGGACTCTGGTGTCCCATCTGCATGCAGCTATCGATAAATCAACGGAATTATCACCGGACATCTACGTATCTTGGCATCTTGTTGCGATCCACGTCGTCATAGTTGTGTATGGTGGGCACAAATACATAGTGTACTGCTTTTTTGAAGTTCGCTGATGAAATCTGATCCCCTTTGTCATGTCCCAGCAATCCAGCGAAACGATCTTGCAGTCCCAGGTTTGGTACGTATGATCCTTAGAGCCTGTTCGCTATCATATCGTAACTCATATCTGCGCAGGCATGACGATCTTAGGTTTCAAATCGCAGCATCCGGTAAGTGTAGACCGCACACTGTGATGCTTCGCACAATCAACGGTCCACCGGCAGCGTTGGTTCACTACGATTACGTCCTGACTCTATCGGATGAGATACAATACATCTGACACCGCAAGTTTTCGGCAGTGACCATTAGTTTTGTCACCATACGATATGTTGCTCTACTGGGCCCACTCCTCTCATTGCTCGTATTTGTAGCTATTCACTCAATAACAAGCTTAGAACGTGCCAAAGATCAGTGAGTCACCGATGCTTGGAACGCCCGTTCAGGTTCTGATAGTGAAGCAGTGCTGTAAGTGCGACTCTGTTGACGTGTTATCTCAAGGCTAATAAAACGGTCTACTAAGCTGTACCAATAGGAGTAAGTGTGACCATCTCAATAGAGAAATGTGTTCGCTGAGTGTCATTCCAGGCCATCTTCGGCACCATTATACGCAGCGAACTACTCGTGCAAGTATTCACATGGAAGAAGACGATAACGATCAAATAGATACTTTCGCGTCACCACATTCATCAGCCAATTGTGACCCTTTTGCTGCACACCGGTGTGTTGATTTATGTGTTGTTTCTGTTGTGGTTAAGCTTTCTGACACTATACGCAGCTTTTCCAATGTATCTGTATGGAACCATACTGAAGACACGCTCTCGCTCTGACTGCTTCGCAGGTTTTTGTTGTCTTGGGCCGTTGTATCCCTCGTTGCGGTCTGTATCTCTTGTCTATCGTCGATTTAGGCTATCATTGACAGCAATTTACTCCCAGCCTATCGATTTTTCTGCCCTCACTATCTCGTAGGTGTTATGCTGGCTGCCTTGAGATATAATATGTCAACAGTCTCTCAGCGGTATCTCAATATGCTTGTGTAGATTCATGATCAGCCTTCGACAGATCAATCACTTCGACTCCGGGGGCTCCACAGATGTTTCCCTCAGCGCCAGTATCCCGCTACAATCTGGAGGAGATACGGCAGCTGTTCTTAGGCCGGACCAGGAAATCCCGCTGAGCGATTTCACAGACAGTGCACAGCCCGACGTTCAGCAAGACGATGTTATGTTCGATTCAGGCAGCTCGAGGCCCTGATGAACACGCGAACCTGTCTCAGCCCTGGGTAGAATCGTACCGATGAGTTGCAGTGAAATCAGTTGATCCACCTCGTTGGCCTCGGAATCGTGGATCACGCGCACGTTTCGTACTGGTCCCGTCACCGTGTAAGCTACAAAGGGTCCGTAGCTGATCATATGGTAAGACAGTCGTGCCCTCTGTGTATGTCAATAAACTGAGACCACAGATCGTCTTCAGTCAGGCGAGGATCTTCGAGGACCATTGGCTAGGATCTGACTTTGCCCAAATGCGAACGAATTGTCGAATACTGCCCTGCATAGATCGTAAAGCCGGCCTATTCAAGTTGTCGACATCTAGGAGACGATTTGTGTGGGCGTACAAGGAGCACAGGCAACCGTTCTTATACCGATCGCGGTCTGTGCGGATCAACTTCCCTCCTTCCAAGTGATGATGCTGTCTGACTCCTCGTCACCGTCGGCATTCAGACCACCACTAGTAGTAGTCACCTCATGGTCTCACATTATGTAACCCACTCGAAAGCGACAACCTGCTTGCCGCCAACGAGAATATTTCAGTGGCTCATTAGGGCATCTGACATGGTATATAGTGCGAGACTGCTCGCGAGGTTCCCCTTACCCCTCCACCATGCCTCACTGGCACGAACTCAGCGGTACGGCTTGGCAAGTTCGGGGCTGGTGCGTGTGATTTTCTGGACTTGTCACGACTACCTGCTAACTCACGTGGCACGATCTGCACAGGCATAACAACCTTAGCTTCCGGGCTGCAGCAGTCAGTAAGTGTAGGTTGCTATTTGCAATGCCACGAAATTCTGATATAACACAGCATTGCTCTACTACGACTACGTTCTGACTTTGTCGGATGAAATACAATATATATGGCGTCTCAAGACCTCTGCAGTGACAATTATCTTCTTTAGCTTGCGATACGCTGCTCTGATAGACCAAATTCTATCAGTGCTCATGACTTTCATCATATGGCCGGATGCATCTTCAGAACATTCCCAAATCATGTGAGTAACTTGAAGTGGACAGTCTTCTTTTTGAGTCTTGACATACAAGCGACAGCTGCAATGTGATTTTCCGAGTCGATGTAATAGTGGAAATCGTGGCCTGTTTGTCATTAGCTGGTGAGCTATATATGGCGGAATAACAATGTGGCAAACCTCTGATATTTTGACTCACAAGTGTTCTCCTCCCTCCGCGTGTATGCAATTTCGGAGAAGAATGTTACCGTGGCACTTGTTGTACTCGGTTTAATGATGGCGAACATATCAACAACGGCAGTATGTGGCTTTCTTTCAAAAAATACTAGTCGCTCTTAATTACTTTTGCCAGTATATGGGCAACCTCAAGTCCGCTACATCTGTCCCTGTTCCGTTCTCAGGATGCATGATATTGTATTGGGACAAAAGCTTTTTAGTACTGTGAGTGCCACACTTTCAGCGTGACGTTCAAAACTAACACAAAGCTTTGTGTCTTGATGACAGAGGTAAGCATAACCGGCGTCCAGTCAGAGAGAATTCTTTCGTTTAGTATCCTGTCAGCTGTCCTGGACACGGTCTATGTTGTCTGCAGCGAAATGATTGTGCAAGTAATCACGTGGAGGAAAATGGCAGCTCTCAGGCAGATTCTTGTCCGGCAGAAAGTTCGGCAGTCGATTATCATCCTTTTGCTGCATACAGGTCAGTTGATTCCTCTCTTGTATCTGCTGTAATTAGGGTTCCTGACACTGCATACCTACTAGGTTTCCCGATGTATTTGTACGGCATTCATCTTGAAGACGCGCCCCCTTTCTGACTCCTTCGTAGGTTTTTGACGTCTTGGGCAATCATATCTCTCGTTGTAGTGAGTATCTCTTGTCTATAGCAGGGCTGGTATTAACATGATACTTTACTCCCAGCCCACCGATCTCTCTACCTTGACGCTCCCGTATGTTCTACATTAGCCGTCTTGAGACATCACATGTCACTAACAACCTCTCAGTGGCATCTCTATATGCCTGTGTAGATTCATGATCAGCCTGCGGCGGATCAATACTTTTGACTCTGAGTTCTCCGCAGACCTTTCATCCCTCCACGCGAGTATTCCGCCACAACTCGTAGGAAGCTTAGGAGCTCCTCTCCGGATTGAATTGGGAATGCCGGGCAGTCGTGTTGGTGACGCGCAGCCTAAAGAGGACGAAGACGAAGACAATGTCATATTCATCTCAGACATTTCGCTTGTCGATGGCCCGGTCAGTGCGCAGACAAATGCCAGTACTGGGGAGAATCACATCAATGAGCTGCCCTAAAACTGCGTATTTGGCCTCGCTGGTCTCGGGCTCGCGGGATACGTCTTATAGTCCTAGCCACATATATGCTAAAGGTCAACTTTTAACTCGATGCCCTTTCTCTCCTCTGAATTTGCGTATCAATCGAGCTCGACATGTATTTATCGTGCATCCCACATCTCCAGTTTGGATTCCCGTAAATTGAAATGTTAAATCAGACATACTGGATTGTGGTTTCAAACCGCGCGTGTCTACGCCCGAATAATTGATATGTTTCTACGATCAGCTAAGTTCAACTTCACAGCGGGCGTTTAAAATGTGTACGTCTTAACTCTCGACCATCATCTGTACGGTCCAATCCGAGGACCCTCAGGTCTCAAAGCTCTGAGTTCATAGCGCAAGATAGGAGGGAGAAGCATGCGCGGTCTTGCAAGTCTCTTTGCACGTCAGTTCACATGGTCGCATTTACACGGGTCATCACATGAGGGCACTTGAAGTTCATTGCTATACGTCGTAGTGAGCATCTGATGAATCACTCGCTGCAACTTGGAACAACGTGATGACCACGATTCTGCGCTCTTCTTTAGAATCTATTGCATCATGTATCACATCATTCTTCCCGAATCCATCTCTTGTCTACTCTCACGGCCGTTCGACGACTCCATATCCTCCCAACCTCTGGCATGTCCCAAAACCTACATGCATCCCTGCTACGGAATTCAGTTCAAGACTGGTGAGTGACGTCGCAAAGTTGTCACGATACTGCGCGTGATCCATCGTTGCACAGGCATACTACTCTAGGCATCCAAGCGGCAGCGTCCAGTAAGTCCACTGACAGTGTATACTGTAGAAATTATGTCACGTTTTCTAAACAATTGCTTATAGCTCTGCTGTACTATGAATATCTCCTGACGTTGACAGAGGAGATACGGTGTATATGGGGCCGCGACTTCTCAGCAGCTACCGCAGTGTTCATCTTCGTGCGGTACGGTGCACTCCTTGACCAGCTCGCCTCGTTAATCCAATATGTTGTTTGGCTGGACAACTCATCGGACTGGTCTGAGAACCTGTGAGTTTCGCGATGATTGGAATGACTTTAAGCTGACATATGACCAGTTGCAACATCATGGTTCGCATCAGCTCAGTGGCAACAACCTTAGTTTATCTTGCATTGGCTGGTGAGTAACATGGATGAGATAGACCTGTCTGAGAAGATTTACGATTGTGATACACAAGTTTTCTCATCGCTTCGGGTCTACGCGATCTCCGAGAAGAATGTGTTCACAGCTACACTCGTCTTATGCCTGATGTTGGTTGACGTAGGAGCTTTTGCTGTGCGTGATGATTCTTTCGTTCATTTAACATATAATCAAATCTTTTTGCAAGTATACCAGCAACGTAGAGCCGGCCATGCCGCTTGTGATCCCATTTTCCGGATGCGCAGTATTTACCAGCTCCAAGGCTGCTCCAATATTGTGAGCTTTACTGTTTCTGTCTTCGCCTCTCAAAATTCAATTACGTGGTTATTATAGACGTGAGACCTGTCAATCTCGAGACTGTACACACTCTGACTTGAATCTAGAATATGTTGGAACTGCATCTTCTCTATCAGGGGAGTTTATCGTGCAAGTAGTCACCTGGATACGCACTGCAAGCATTCAACGTATACTTCTTCGTCACAAGATCCACCAACCACTCGTAACCCTCCTACTACGGGATGGTAAGTTAGACTTCCACTAAACAAGATGCGTGTATGTGGTCTGATCATTGTGTGTACAGGCTCCATAAGCTATCTGTACGTTTCCTAGTGCATGCCGAGAACTTATTCCTGCATGACTCATATCTCAAAGATTCATCATGATATTGGCGATCACGTCCCTGCTCGTAGTGAGTACCTTCATTATCTAGTCTCTATACAACGACGACACATTTACGCACTACAGAACAACGTTAATATTGGCAGTCTTGCGACTACGTAAGTCTCATCAGTTCTAGAGATGCTCCAAGAATTTGACTCCCCAAATATGAAGTTGCATCTCGATCTGCCTGTGCAGATTCATGTTCAATCTTCGTCAAGTCTACCTCTCAGAGGATAGCGCTGGATCCTCTCGTCGCATGAGTATCTCATGGAGAGTTGTAGGAAATCTGGGAGCACCTCTCGGGCTGGAGCAGGGCGATGAGTGTGAAATGAATGCGGTGGTCTCGTCGGGTAACCCACTTATGGTCGGGCTGGAGCCAGGTCCATTTTCGCGCACCGCTCCCGAGGGAATCATGTCGACGCATGGCGGCGAAGGCGTTAGGTACAGTTCGCCTGCTTCGAATTCACCGCCTTGATTGGTCGAAATTCATTATACCTCGCGTCGAGCACAGTCTGCAATGCTGCGTTCCTGTCACTTCGTGTAGTGCGGACTCATCCCGAACGGTGCGAAACCGGCGACGGCGAACATGATGATGTCAATGTCTGTCTTGAAGCTGCAGCAGATCAGATTGCAGTCCGGCTTTCGTAAGGATTCTCAACAGATGGGAACTGTCCTTGACAATCTTCCGCTGACATCGCTGAATCCAAGATTCTTTATAGACTACCTCGACTCTGCGAGACCGGCGACGTTCGTTGCTATGTTGGATCTGCCCATCCAAGTGATAAAATCCCTTGACCCACGGTGAGCATCGACTCTTCATGCGAAGCCCTGCGATCACATTGAACATGACATTAGGAGAACTGATCTCGTCTTCGAAGCGGTGGCTACAAGTGAGTATCTCTACTAGAGCTGACATTAATCCGCTCATGCTACTCTTCCAGCGCTGCTATACTATGACTACCTCATTACGCTCTCAAACGAGGTTCGCGCCGTGTGGGAGAGCAAAATCTCAGTTATGACCATGCTGTACGCTGTCAACCGATATGGCTTTTTCGTTGATCGTACAACTAGATTGGTCCAATTTGTGCAGTGGGCTGATCATACCAGCAATGTTGCAAAAATGGTAAGCAAAATTTGCATTTGTACGGTATCGTGATTTTGACAGACGAGATTTGAGATGTTGAGTTACCTCATTAGATTCTTGAATTACTCCTGACATACTATCTCAGATGTAAAGCGGTGTGTCAAATCGACGCGATTGCGACCAATGTGCTGTACCTTGTCCTCGCAAGTATGTTGGTCCGTAAGCACCTCGCCTTGACTCCGCTCAACCTCATTGTCATGCAGTTTTTGGCACACTAAGGGTGTACGCTATCTGGAATGGAAAGTGGGCGGTCACGGTACCCATTGGCCTTCTTGCTCTGGTAAATCCGATTGTGTCAATAGTAAGTACTCAATTATTCCAACGCCTGAGACTCTGAAATACGCTGAATCGGTGGAAGCATAGGCTGATAGCATATCGCTTGTATACAAGCCTGCGCCACTACCTTATACTGGATGCTACCAAACCAGCGACTTCCGCAATCCGCACACCGGTCCCTTACTGTGAGTACCGATTGGCTAGAATCAACCGTTCGTCCGTAAAGCTGTCTTCAGTGTGGGTGTGATTTTAATTCACACTGGCAGGGGATTCACCGGATCTTTCGTCACAGTTGCAGAATGCACAACACATAAGCTCGGTATCGACCCGTGTTCCGTGGATAGCGTCTTAGGACAGAGTTGGAAACACTAAAACATACAATGCTCAGAAGCTAGGGACGACTTGAACCTACTCTCTCATGTCAAACACAGTGCACATAGCATACCTGACAGTTGACTACACGCTGAAATATATCTGTAATGACAGTTCCCACAAAGTAAGGAGCACAACCTCGATCTCCTTGAGCGCGTATGTCCAAATTGATAAGACGAGAACCACATGAGATACGGGAACGAAAGCGCAGCTTTCTTTCAGAAGTAACCGTATGCTGGTGGAAGAATCACAGTCGATTGGTCATCGACGACCGTTGCGTGTTGATAGTTTCCTCTCATGAGCGGTCCACCGGCCAACCGAACGCCCGCGTCTTCCTCGCGAAGGAAAAGCTGAGTGCCACGACTGTACATCGCGAGAGACCGCACTTCAGCGGCGGACGTATCGAAGAAGTCCGGTGTGGAGGCACGATGCAGACGAGAGGCGGTGCGGTAGAACGGCAACCCCTCCCTATCAAGTTCGTCTGGCCCACCAAAATATTGCAACGACGCGTTGGAGTCGACGGCAGTCGAGGATGGCGAGGGATACACCGAACTTAGTCGACCCATGAACGGCGCTGCGTCGTGGGGAGAGCCCAGCTCGGGAAGCGGCGACATGGGGGGCCAGTCGATAGTGTCGCGACTCGCGTACATCTGAGAGACGGTGTACGGTTCTGGCGAAAGCCATGTCAGATGTGACTTTGGACATAAGATGGTCGATTGGCTCACCAACAGCTGAAGAACGGGACTTAGATCTCCATCGCTTGAAGGCAACTGCGATTGCTATGGCCAGGAGTACAATAGATGCGCATCCTCCAACGACTGCGCCGACGATGATCTTAGAGCGCGAGTGAGAGTGAGAGGGACTTGATGCAGGGGTAGTAGAGGATACGCCGACTGGTGGTGTGACTATGACCGAAGATGAAGAAAGTGAGCTCGTGGTGATGACCGTAGTAGAGGGTGGTAGAGTTTGCGTAAAACTTAAGCTGCTGGAAAATACTGAGTGCGAGCTAGAAAACCCTGGGAGAGAGCTAGAGGCGATAGTAGTGGAGGACCGCGAGCGTTTGGAGGAAGTTGGGAGGTGGGGCGAGGTGGGTGTTGAAGTTAGGGAGCTGGGTAGTGGAGTTGGGGGTGATGAGGACGTAGACGATGGTATCGGTGAAGAGTCTTCGCTGAAAAAGGCCGACAGAGGCGCAGTGGAGGGGATAGAGCTGCTCTCAGGCGGTGGTATGCCCGCCGGGAATACGACCGTACTGATGTCAGGGATTCCCGCAGCCGCGTCTGGAGAAAGACAACCTGTATCGTCCGATGCCTCGACAGAGAACGGTCCTGCCATAAACGCACCGCCCGCGCTGTCTGACAGGAGAAAATCGACGCTGGACCCGGCTGTGACATTCGCACCCCAAAAGAAGTTGGTATCTTGTATCCCACTATATTCCGTATCCATAAGTCGGCCACCAGGATCGTTGATGGAAATACTGAGCACGTATGGAGGGGAGCCACTCTGCCAACTGACGACGGTTGTCTGACATTGCTGAACAAGGTCTCCGTCAACAGGAGAGGTTATGACCATAGGCCCCGAGCAGTTATTGCAGGTGCTCATTTTCGATAGCAGAGAAAGACAATGTGATAAATGATCGTGATTTGAAAGGAAGGTCAGTCTGACAAAGTACGTCAGAGACTAGTGAAGGTTGTAAGCGTGTTCACACTCACATATACGACAGCGACGTAGATGAGGGATAGGATTACACCGAGACCGCACGAGGGCCCTTCAGCATAGCGACCACACAGGAGCAGGAAGGAAGGTGGGTAACTGTTTCGACATCGTAGCCTCGGCTTTCAGCGCTAGACTGCATGATCATGAAGACAACTTACCGGTTCGTCTGTGTTACATCATGGTCAGGATCTCTGTGTGATAAAGCATCCAAGATCATCAGAGCGATGGACAGCGTTGTGAATACGGCGGACGAAGGAGAATCGATCCACGTACTGATCAGCCTCTTCGTCCACTGTTGACAAGGCTATTCTGTTTGACGAATGGGTCCGGTCTGCCAACTTGGCAGAGCTATGACATTATACGCGCATAGCGGTTGTAAGCTATCCATCGTGGTCATCGCCATAAGGCACAAGCTGGCAGCATGTGTTTGCAATCACAAGATGGAATCTACAACACTTGCATATCTCCGCCGTCAGAGACAGGACATCTGCTGCTCATGCTACTCTGCAAGCAGTATAAGTAGTATATGCAGTGATAGCTGCTTACCTCATGGCTTGCCCAAAGTCGTCCGGATATCTATCAGAGCTGGGTCCGTCATCCTGAGAAACAGTCCCGGACTTAAGAGAGCGTCCGAGTTCCGACATTATAGCGAACACAGAACGGATGCGAGCCCCGCAAGTAAGATTGCAGATATGTACGTATATATTGTATGTAAACAAACGAACATAGCACTGCGTGAAGCAAGATGAAGACGTCAGCACAATTTTGTACCCAACGAGCACCAAGCCACGCACCTAGTTTTACACTTCCACGATACCTCCAGATCCTAGGACCCACAGCCTGTACCTTGAAAACACCGCAACCAGACCCACCGCACGCCACGCTGCCGTAGCTCGCCGGGCTGGCTGCGATCAGGGGTTGAATTTCGTCTCAAGGCCCCGTGCTATCATGTCGTGGCAAGGCAGAGCGAACGCCCCACCAAGCTGATAGGGCATGTTCTAGTCATCGCAGTGGGCCATCGTGGGCTGGTCATGGTGGTCGAGGTGAGGGTGGTAGTGGTGCGAGGCAGAACGCCGCCACCGCACCCATCACGGCTCCGAGACATTCAGATTGTAATACTGACTTTGTGTAACGTGCATCCGCTGTACTCATGCAACGTGAATGATTACGAGCCACGCAGGCTATACAAATTTTAGTCTAAGGCGTAACGTTAAAGATGTGGGAATCGCTCCAGGAGAGTCCACCAGGAACTGGGAAGCAGTGATCGTGAGGTGCGCGATGCAGGGCGTAAAATAGAGGGCGTGCAGGGGTGATGCAGGTATGCGGCAGTGAAGCAATGAGGGATAGGACAGTGGGTGGTTCGTGGCGCATGCGTGATGAACATGAATGGGATGTGCACTGTGCGGGTGGTGGGTGAGGCGAAGCTGCGGCATAGCAGGGGAAGCGGGGTAGAGAAAGGTATTCTTACAGGTAACATAAAGAAAGACGGCGTAAAACAAGCGCGGTGAGATGAGATACGGTAACAGAAAGGTGAGAAGGGTCCGAATAGCAAGGGGCCGCAGTAGCAGGGAACGCGGTGAATATTAGCGTTTTCGACCCTCTGAGTGCGCTTTTTCAGAGGATGAGACTCGCCCGCCAGTGGTGAATCAGGATCATCGACGTCGCTGCAGGCGTCGCGCTAGAGATAGAACAAGGAAAGACTACCGTGGCTGTCCGTTCTCGTCGCGCGGTATCGAGTCGTAGCTGGGCGGAATCTCGCTCGGCGGCTCCTCCTCTGGCGTCACATCCAGCCGTCCCCCGTCCTGGTGCTGCAGCACAGGCGTGTTGTTCCCGTCGTTCGCGACGCGGAACCTGTTCGCCTCCATCTCCTTCTGGCTGGGCAACACGCCGCCGCCGCCGCGGCTGCTGCTCGACGCGGTTCCTGGAAGCGACGGGCCCGGCGACGGATGCCGGAAGTCGCCCCGCACGCCCTCCCCAGGAGCTGCTACGACGCCCATGCCGGGGTGGAACCCACCGGGGAAGCTCGACGTCGTCGGCGACGTGCTCGGCTGCGACGCGCCCTGGCCCTGGTCGGCGTAACCCGCGTACGCCGCGTAGTCGCCGTACGCGTGGTCCGACGAGCTTGGCGCGTACTGACTGTGCGACTGGCTGGGTTGCGAGTAGGCAGAGGGCGCGCTTGTCGCCGTGCGTGCGCCTGTGCCTGCGCCTGCACCCACACCAGCACCTGCACCGATGCCTGCGGCACCGGCCGCGCCGGCAAGGAAGGCATCCGAGTGCTGGCTCATCTCCGGTGGGCCTGTCGTGGCCCCTGGAGCGTCCGGTGCGTATCTGTACGGCGTGACCTCTGCCCCTCCTGCGAGATCCAGGCCCATGTTCGGCAGGCGGCCGCCGGTGACGCGGTCTGGGTCGAAGTCGCCGTCGAAATCGTCGCGTTTCCTGCGACGCAGGAAGAAGAAAATGACGGCGAGGATGAGGATGGCACCGCCCACGCCTCCAACCACACCTCCCACAATGGCACCCGTATGTGATGACGAGTGGTGTGTGGTGGAACCGGACGAGTCGGTGTTGGCGGGAGCCGGAAGGGTGACGGTGGTCGCCAATGTCGAAGTTATGGTTGAACCGGCAGCGTTGGTAGTTCTGGTGCTTGTGTAAGTCAACAGGAGCACCGGGAAAAAGCCAGAGAGACGTACATGAAAGTGCTCATTGAGGTGGAAGTGATGGAAGAAGCTGCACTAGTAGCCGCGGAGGAGCCCGACGCAGAGCCCGACGTCGAGCTGGAACCCGCATCACCGCTCGAGATACTACTACCGCTTGTTGGGGGAGGTGTGGATGAAGGACTGGATAACGGTGTCGAAGGCGGCGTCGAAGACGGTGTTGATACCGGCGTTGAACTTGGAGTTGATGCCGGCGTTGAACTGGGTATAGACGAGGGCGTAGATGAAGGTATGGATGAGGAGGAAGATGGGGGGGCCGATGAGGAGGAAGAGGGTGCGGATGAAGAGTCAGACGGGCTGCTCGCGGGCGGTGTTGAACTCGGGGATGAGACACCTGAAGAAAGAGAAGATGGAGTGTCAGTAAGGCTATTTGAAGTCGCGCTGACACTGGGAGCTGAGGATGAAGGTGGAGGGTCTGGGTCTTGAGAAAGAGTAGGTGAAAGGGACGGGGGGTTAGAAAAAGCAGAGTTCGTACTCGGAGAGGACTCAGACGTAGAACCAGACGACTGCGCAGTTGATGGAGAGGACGATTGTGAGGGTGAAGACGTACTACTGGCAGCCGTGTCGCTGGTCGACGAGCCTGCATCCGTGGAGGATGCGTTCGTCGCCATGATAGATTGGGGTGAATCGAAAGATAGAAAAGGAGCTCTGAGTGAACTCTATGAGGAGAGACTAGAGTGGTGAAAGCGAGATAGGAGTAGCCGGGCGCGTGCGCAGATAATTGCGTACTAGAGGAGCGCGTGAGAGTGGCACTCGGCAGTAAGGAGCCAGGGGAGCAGATGCGAGATCGAGAGAGCGGCGACAGTCGGCGACTAAGAACGAGTATTTAGAACTGAAGGTCGTCGACGCTCGATGTCTCGACCTCGCACTCGCTATCCTTCACGTTGCCCGCAGGCACTGTAGGCCCGTGGGTAGACCATGCCGTTGTGTCCATCCAATCCTCGCAGCCGCGCTCCGCACGCCCGGACACGCCTTATCGGCCGTTTCAACGGCAAATTACAGTTCCGTCACGGTACTCACCAGTATCCTGTCTCAAAACTATCGCCTTCGCCATCCTTCGCGTAGTGGAAAGAAAGAGAGGTCTGCGAGGAACGCTGAGTTGAAGGAGGTCGTCGTCGCGGACAACGAGATCGTTTTTGCGTTTTGTAACTCTTGCCCCTCGACGACGGACCCCGGTCACCAGTCATTGTCGAACGGACTCGAACCTCCGCAGTGTGCATTTTTACTCCGCTCCTCCACTTGCTGCTAGTTTTTATGCCTCCGTGTCCTGACGAGACGTGTCATAGGTCCCTCTCCCTGGTGCACCGCATATATGTGGCAGCATATTGGGGTGCCAAATAACGGACGTTTACCACGCCTCGTCGAAATTGGATGTGAGCCTGCAATTTCTATATCTTTCTTCACCGACATGGCGTGCTCGTCCAATAACCTTCTCACACAGATGATTAAAGCGCTCCTTGGCGGAAGTTTCGGCAGAGCACGGTCGATGGCTGTTGGAGGAAACGTCGTGTTCATCTTCTCGCCGCGCGCTCTACACGACAGTACTATGCCAGGCAATAGCACGGACTATAACTCAGCGGTGACTCAAAGAACTATCCGCATACCGTGATTCAAGCGTCGAGCAGCGCAGACATCCGTGGCTTTCATACCCTCGTACTCCAAGATGCCTCCCTCAACAATGTCCCTTCCTTGAATACGGGCAATCTGGTTATCACGCGATTCACATCTGCAAAAGACTAGTCCAATGACCGGGCACTACGAATAATATAGCATCACGATTCCTCGTCATCTTCCGCTTGGACTTCAGATCTCAAGCTTCAAGCTCCTAACACCCGAATTTTTGGACCCGATGAGTCGTCGATGCTGTTGGGGGTCGCGCATGCTGGTCGACTTTGGTATAATTGTTGGACTACTTCAAATTTAGGTGGGTCTCTCCTCTCGCAGTATACGCTTACATCCCCCTCCCTGGTCAGCAGAATGTTCTTGAAATTCCTCCTGTTAGCGCTTGAAAAACAACGCCGTCTGGTGCCAGGGGTCCCAGTCCTCCATCCAATATGTTTCTTTCCGCAGCAGCCTCACAGCTTCACGGCCTCAGGCGTCCGACGACGTTCCTCCCAGCTCTAGATCGGAGACACCAGCTACCTACGCTGTCTTTCGCGTCATAGCCCGACGACATTGACGCAACTGTCTGCTGAACGCTTTCCAGTCTTGTGGCGTGGCTGTGACCGCAGGTTTCACTGCCTCCGATGCACGTCGGGTGCCAGGGCCGCACACGGATTCTCGTCCTATCGCCCGTGCTGACACGCTCATGCCGGTGCTTCTTGGGTTCTTGCGGCCACCTTCGCGCTACAATCACACGGCTGCTGACTGGTTCACTACTGAAATATCCCGAGCGTTCCTGCGTGTACTCCTGGGGACGCGGTGTGCTGGATGCGTACTGGGGCTTCTCAATGCAGAGCTTCCTAAAGGTCGCGTTGCAATAGTAAGGCGCTCGCAAGAGCCGCCTCCTTACGGCGGACTAGATCGACGCACACTTCGAGCCTGGTCTACACACGTTCCTGTGGCATTTACCTCAATACAAGATGCACATCCAGCCCTTCAGACGGGTCTTGTGCTCACCTACTTCGTCGCCACGTTCCGTACCTGAAGAATAGACTTGAATCTCGACTGCGGTCAATCGAAAGGCAAATCGTCCCGGTGTGGGAGCTTTCGAAGATCTGCGGACGGGAAACCCACCGACGCTATAACTTTTGGTCCTCCTGATAGCTCTGCAATGTGTTATCTCGCCATCGCCATCATGCTCTCTTTTGTATAGCTCTCCAGAAAATCAATCTTTCGGACCTTCCACTGTTCGTGCGTCGCGCTTGAATGCGTAGATAAAGCTAAAGCTCGATAGCCGTCTCTGAATCCTTCCATTCCAAATTTATACCACGTTTGTTACGAAACGAATCGTAGTCGACTCTGAAAGAGGTATCGCGATCCTCCGATACAGTATGTAACGTCATGAAATCAGACGGTCAAACTCTGTGTAATGAGACAGACATCTAGGTGACAAAAAGCTGGTTCAAGACGGGATCGAACCGACGACCGCCTGTGCTCACGATGTAAGACAGGAGTGATAACCACTACACCATTGAACCCGTGTCTAATTTGCCTTCCGTGCATAGTTGGATTTCCGGCTTGTCCGAGACCCCCCACTCTTAACATTCATGTTTCCATGTTCCGAGTATGAAATCTACCGGCAGAAATTGCCCATTAACTGGAGGGTTTTGTATGGTACATTTCTATTGATGACTTTCCCCATATTCATGTACCGATCCCAAGTCAAGCGATGCGCCAAAATCGGTAACGACGCGCTCGGCAAATCCGACATGCGTGGAGAACCCCGTACTGAAGTCCGCGTCCGCCTCTAGAAGTCCGGTCGTAAGAACAGGATCGTCGTCAACGAGGTACACATGCCGGAGGTTCAGCATGAAGCGCGAGAAACATATTGTCGCGACTCTGGTGGGAAATACTTATATCATCTCGCGAAGACATGGAAGTCCCAAGGCGAACAGGTACGTACGGTGCAGTCAAAGCGGACATATTTGTGAGATTCTGTTGTTCCGTTGAAAAATGTCAGCTTATGTCTTGGAGTTCACAGGAGCATAGGACCGACTTTGTTGAGGACAGAGACAATTGCGGGAATGGCTGTCGCACTGTATTGCGCCTTAACGAGAATCATGTATCCATGGGCGCCATAGACTTACATCAAGTATAACGATCCTGCAATGGGTTACTTGTCAGTACACCATGAATTAAGACTGCATCAATTAACTGACCATCACGTTGTAGAAGAGTGATCAGTGGCATCCTCAGATTTTCTCGGAGAGCGGTCCGTCTGACAGAGGCCGTTTTTGCCCATGTTAGCCCAACAACTGCGACTTCGGTGACTACTGAGAAGCATGACTCTACGATAGCTAAAAGACATCGCCTTAGCATCCAAGATGTAGCGTCAAGAGTGTGATAGACAGGCCTACAACTGCAGAGCCGAACAAGTTTAGAATGAAGCAGGATAGTATCATAGCAGTGGTGTGGCGACGTACAGAGTGTTTTCTAGTGGAGGGTCAGAAGAGTTGAAATGCTGATTGCATCCGGTAAAAGGAGGCCGGGCAGACTTTGTGGTCAACATTGTGTTGTAGTACTGTGTGTAGACAATATCGTCAATACCTTTGTACAATTTGTCAAGAGCCATTGCGCTCACAGTGGTCGCAATTGGCGCCCCCATAGCTAGCCAAAACACAATCGTAGCATAGGTGCGATTCGCGCCCCAGATAGCGTAAACTCGAAGAGCAGAAAATGCTGAACAATGTCAGCCATGGCAACGACGCGTGTGAAGACGCAGAACTGACCGGCTAGCACGACGTATAGAACTATAGTCAACACTGAGTCAACCTGCATGAGTGCGTTGCAACTTTTTGAATGAGTGAGCGTGGAAAATCTGAAATGCATGGAATAGACTCACACCTGAAGATCTGTAAGAACCCCGATCGCGCATTCTGCTATGTCAAACTCACTTTGTCTGCCGTCTTGACAGAGCCATTCACGACTATAACCCATTGGAGAAGCCGCACCACTCGATCCAATAGAGAGAGGTATCGAGCGAGAAGGCACATTACCGTAACCAGTGAGAACTTTCGCCTCCACATACAGCGAACCTCATCGGGAAACGTAAGGGCATAGTCGTAGCAAAGGAGTGCTGATAACCGTTGGAATATCAAGCAAATGTAGGGTTACAATGAGTAGATCACTTACTGGTAGCTGCTATCTGCCATTCGACGGCAGTTCTCCTGGGGTCACAGAGGTTGCTTCCAGGTGAGAGCCTTGTCATCTGTTTAGACGATGGAGATACGTACCAATCGCCGGGTTGGACATCGGGCTTTGACATGGTGAAGGCACCACTGGACCTGAACGAGGGAAGGTTGTTTGACTCGAAGCCGTCCTGCTCTTCGCAGAAAGTCAGTAGATATACATGCGATTTGTGACATGAGCGCTGTTAAGTGACCTATGTCAGTCAATCGACATGGCGACCCTGGGTCTGATCCTTGAAGAACGCGCCAGAACTCAAATACACAATGCGGGGTCTTTGTGTGGATCCCGCGAGGAACACATGGTACATCTGTAAAGGTAAAGCACACTTCCCAGCCTAAGACGTCAGGAGATAACGACCGAGACTCGAAACATCATTGAGAATAACGGAAAACTTTCCAATAGGACTTCAATATGACATAGGTTCAATTGTGTCTTGATACGCGATTCCCCAGACCTTGACACAGAAGAATGAACCGCCCTATGCAAAATGAAGTCAATAGTACAGCTTTTTATCTCAAGATTCGTAGGCAATTGCAAAAGCGGATGGAAATGCCACTGGCAGCATGCGGGGTCGTGAGCGCAATTCTGAGCTGAATTACAACGATCTCGAAGTCTGTCAGTCTGCGACTGTTCATCAAAAAGTCAGCTCGTGGACACGAGATTAGGAGAAAGCGACCTACATAGCACTCAGCGCCACGTCTGTCATACTAATGTTGTCCACATGTTGAGTTACCACGATGCCTGGGTCAGAGGATCCGTCACCGCGAGATTCACTGAATATTCGGCACATGGCAAATTTTGATGTCAAAATCGGCGTCTATGAGGCACTACCGTGATGCCAGGGTTCACAGAGAGCTCTGCGAACAGCACAAGGGTATGTTCCTGAAAAATATCAAGGAGAGCTGGCGTAAGCACCGTGCGGGTTCAATACACCAAAACTCGTATGAATAATAAATTTCTACCGACGATCTTCCTAGTTCTCATCTGCGGAATCTACGTGGAGCGATGCCCCGAAATCAGTAACGACACGTTCGGAGAATCCAACATGTGTTGAGAGCCCCGTCGTCAAGTCCGCGGCCGTATCTAGAGGCTCGGTAGTACATGCGGAGTCGTCGTGGCTGAGGTACACATGCGAGAGATTTAGCATGAAACGACAATAGCATATTGCTGCAAATCTGTTGGGAGATGCTATTGTCATCTCACTAGGGAGAAAAGCGGGCACGTACGGCGCAGTCAATGCTGACATATTAGAGAGGTCCTATCGTTTCATTAAGCAGTGTAAGCTCGTGTTTCTGGTGTTTCGAACGCAATAACTTACTTTATTGAGAACGGAGATGATGACGGGGATGGCTATAGCCCTATGTCGTGCCCTCGTAAAAATCACATATTCCTCATGAACATCAAAAGCTTACACTAAGTATAATGACCCTACAATTTCGGCTTGTCAGCACACAGTGAAGACAAGAGTGCATCGATGACTGATGGACCTACCATCGCGCTGCAAAAGAGTGACAAGTGGCGTCCTGACATCTCGTTGGAGGGAGATTCGTCTGATAGAGGCCGTCTTGACCCATGTTAGACCGACCACTGTGACCTCAGTGATAACGGCAAAGAATGACTCGATTACAGCTAGAAGTCATCGTATCAACATGAAAGATACAGTGTTGATGACTTGACTGGACATACAGCTATGGAATCACAGAGAATCAAAGTCATGCAGGAGATGATGCAAACGTCGCAGCTTACAAGGTGTGTTCTATGGGTCTATTACCAGAGCTGAAGTGTCGAATGCATCCAGAAAAAGGCGGCGATGCAGATGTAGTGGTCAACATCGTGCTGTAATACTGTGTGTAGGTAGGATTTTCAGTTTATTTCCTCGTACAGACTATAGAATCTGTTATGCTCACAGCGGTGGCAGTAGGCGCTCCCAAGGCTAGACAAAGCACGATGGTAGCAAGCACACGGTTCCCGCCCCAGATAGCGTACACCCGAAGAGCAGAAAATGCTGAACAAATCGCATCAGTCATTCGCAACGCCACGTGCAAATGTGCAGAATTCGCGCACCGGCTAAGACGATATATAAAATCGTACTCAACGCCGAGTCTAGCTGCATGAGCGTATCACAACTATTCCAACGAATTAGCGCGTAGCATCGCAAGCTTGTGAATAGACTGACACCTGGCAATTGATAAAGATGGTGATTACATATGTCAAAGATGTGGAACTCACTCTTCCGGCAGTCTCGATTGAGCTCTTTACGACTAGAACCCACTGAAGGAGCCGCACTACCCGATCCAGTAGGGATAGATATCGCGCGAGGAGATACACTACCGTGACCACCGAAAACTTCCGATTCCATATACAACGAATCTCGTCGGAGAATGTGAGAGCATGGTCATAGATGATGAGTGCTGAGAACGAATGGTTTAGCTTGTAATTTAGCGCCTGCTGCAAATAGAGCACTCACCAGTAGCTGCCATTTGCCATTCAACGACAGTTCTCCTGAATTAAACATTGACGAGAGATTGCTTCAAAATCAGACGCTTGCCCGTTATTCCAATATCAAGCCTACGAACCAATCACGGGGTTGGACATCGGGAATCGACATAAGGAAGGTAATAAGTAGACCTGCAGGAATACAGTCAATGTAGCTCGGAGCCGTTACATCCGTGGCAGTCAGGAAGTGAATTTAAGTACGGTTTTTTGGCAGAGGCGCTGTTGGCTTGCCGATGTCAGTCGACCGGCATGGCGACCTCGGTGTGATACACGAAGATCGCACCGGCTACGTTTGGGATAAAGATGAGGATCAAATCGTCAAGAGTGAACAGGTGAATTTACGGAGAGACACAAAAACGGATGCTCGATAACCGTAAATAGGTCGTGTTCATACCATGTTACTATGATTCTGATGCGATTGGCCCGGTCTAAGCTTGCCACCGGACACGACGTTAGCTGTTGAGCTTTCTCGTAGGATAGCTTCCAGTCAGAAAGATTGCGCTAATAACGCAGCTCTAGTTTCACCTAGACATACGGAAGCTTTGTATCAGCCTACGGCACAGAATAATAGTACAAACAGCTGCGAACGCATTCCTGAGCCGACCTTTTAACTGCGATCATTAATCAGCAAAATAGTAGAGCGTGGATGTAAGAATAACGGTTTGATATGGTCTGTCAATTAGTATCACGTCTCGGTGGTATTGACCGTGTTTACAGGAATCGTGCTCGTGGGATAACATAGAAAGACAGACTTCAAGAATCGTCAAAACTCAGAAACCTGCCAGTCACGTGGCAGATTTGAACTCAGTAGAATTGGGCGTCTATGCGGCGCCATCCTAGTCAGTTGCAACCAGCCGTCATCCTACAGTAAGCCACCTCCCAGCATCGAATCTCTGTCATCGGATTCCCTTTCACCTACGGTAACAAGTTTCACAAATAGAAAAGCCTCAGATCCCTGGTGGCCCATCGCCCAGCCGTCGCTCTGTCTGCAGTCAGATTGGATACGAAGCTACAGACATTGCTTGAATTTGTATTTACAACTTCTTTAGGTTGACGGCTGTAAGATATGAGTACGGGTCTCGTTCTCCAAGACCGCTTTAGCACTCGCTCCTGGGCAAAGATGTTTGCCGATCACCACTCCCACTGTTGCAGAAGAGGATATAGTAAACATGTAGAGAAGCCGGACCCGATATCGGAGGACTTGAAGGGGTTTGCTAATACAGGACTTGTGCAATTCTTGCCTGTGGGACGATGTGAGACGTGCTCATCTGTAGTAGTATCTGATCGGCGTGCGGACTAAAGGAGCGTTCTCCACGCAGGCACTAGAGACGCATCCATTGTTATCTGCTGGAAGTATCGTACATGTGACTACGGACTGATGTCTGGTTTAACGGAATATTCAACAGAAAAATCTCTGTGTCGGCTGAAGCAGATATAGGTGCATGTTTCGGTGTAAACAACAAAGACAAAGGTCGACGCAAACACTGGATAAGCGTGTGAGTACTCGAGTTGCTAATCGATAAAGCCTGAAACTTACTTAAGACGCATAGCGCCATTCACCATGAAGAACTGTGCCGTGATGCGCCCAATCTTCCTGTGAAAGGACCTCATGATCGGGGGTTGCGAGATAGACATTCGACGAGTGCAAGCTAAGGGTAGGATAGTGGTCCGACCATTCTTTCGAGCTGTCATCCATGGGGGTACGTGAGAGCCCTTGTGCTGCCTCTGCCAGCTTCGTGCCGACGGGAGTGACGACATGGGCGGTGAGATTGTTCTTCAGCAGCTCGACGACCTCGTCATCTGTCGTGTTCTCGTTGTTTTTTCCATGTTTATTGAGTAAGCCTACAACATGCTCGTGGGGGAGAGACATGACTCCCTTCACGGATGCAGTTCCTGAGGCCATGCGCGCGACGCAGTTCGGGCAGTTCGCGGGATGGAGGCGGTTGAGCACGGAAATGTCGTCTACATGTTTGCCATCGAGATAAAG
This sequence comes from Phlebia tremellosa, assembly GCA_011032875.1. NCBI lineage: Eukaryota > Fungi > Basidiomycota > Agaricomycetes > Polyporales > Meruliaceae > Phlebia > Phlebia tremellosa. Next base: position 22,702 of record JAAIFI010000301.1, read on the forward strand.
CCGGAGATGGTACGAGCCGTGGAATTTGAACTGAGGCACCTCTCCAGTAACGACAAACCTGCGGAATCCATCAGGGAGCTCGACATCCTCTCCAAGAGGCGGCGTAGCATCGCCGGGAGGAGTGGCGTCCTCGAGGCTCTGGATGGCGGCCTCAAGACCTTCAGATGCCTCAGACGGCGGATAGGGCGTCTTGAAGATAGGCGGTCGTGGTGACGGCAGCAGCCTTAGTTGCTGGAGGTTAGGGAACATATATCGCAGCCTGAGAGCAGACCTGTACATCTTCCGCTGCGTCAATGAGCTGGGTTTTGTCACATCGATCACGACTTTCTTCCATATCATTCGCAGCTGGTAAGGTCCCCATCCCTTGCCCGGTGAGCGCTTGAAGATGGGTACCCAGAGTTCTTCGGGAGGGTATGAATAATCTGCGAGCGTCACATGGTTGAGGGTGTACTTCATAGAGTACGATAGCAAAATACCCACACTTGTGTCTTCCTTGTCCGGGCTGCAGGCCACGAACGTCTGAGGTTACCCAGTATTCATTGGCAGTTTTGCGGAAAGGAGCAAGCTCAGAGGCCTCTGTCAACGAACCTCCGGGCTTCTCTTGCCAGGTACCGTCCTTGTCCACTGTCAAGACCTTGTTAGCCTATGATCATCTCAAAGAACAAAAGCTACTTACCAAAAGGCTTCAATTCACCATCGTTGTCAAACCACCCTTCCCCGAGCCAATACTCAGGGAACACATACTCCCACAAAGCATACAAACGATCGATATTGCAATGGTGTAAGTAGAATATGGGATCAAAACCTGTAAGCAGCTATCAGCGTTTGACGAGATGAGAGTATACACATAACCTACCTGCTAACTCATTGAAAGACTGTTACAGCAGAGAAAACGGATCAGTTATGGATCAGTCGACGGTACAAAAGACCCACCATGTGTCCATTCCCGCCCAGAGTCAGATGCATCCAGTTGTGAGGCTGTTCCAACGGCGCGATATCGTCCGCTGAGAAGTACTATCGTATCAAAATTCATATACAGATGTTAACACTTACCATTTGGAGGTGGGTCCGATTGGCGGCGTGTATTGGAGAAGAAGTCCCAGCTGATTTACGCGAGTTAGCCATTGCATGCATATACGGTAGAAACGTGCACGCCCACTCACTACGTCGGCCAAAGAGTCTTTTCTGCAGATATTGGAGTCGAGAAGACTGATGCCAGTTGACGAGAGATGATGGACGCAGAACGAAAGTTGACGCCTTCAATCTGAACACCTTTCTGTAGAGCCCTACAAAGCGGTTGTCAGGTGATATCAATCATGAAAGAAGATAAAAAAAAAGCTTACTCATTAAGTGCCTCTACGTTGCTTTCGGTTGTGAGACCTTCGCCAGTGGCCCACCGATACGTCTGCTTCCATTCTTCGAACAAGACAGGCATTCCGGCAATGCTGTCATTTTGAGCTCCTTCGGGTATGGGATGGAAACGATAGCTCATGAGTGGATTATCGAAAACGAGCGACTTGTCGCCCGGACCGCGGATGGTGACAGTCGGCAGAGTGAGTATCTGCGGAATGCCGCCCTGCTCGATGGAGGGGTCAGACCAATCCCAGTACCTAGCGGCCGGCCCATCAGAACAGTCAAATGGTAGCAGCGAGGGCACTAACGGGAAACGAAGTTTATTGGCAGCATCAATCCAAAGCGCTTTCTCGTCGGAGCTGACATCACTAATGGCAGACGCGATTTTGCGAGCCTCTTCGGATACTGCTTGCTATAATTGACCTTGCCTGAGTGAAAGATTTCGAGAGGAGACCACGGTACATACCTCGAGGCACATCAATAACACGCGATGCCAGGGTGGGAAGAGGACCGCTGATTGGGCACCGTGATGTCAGATCTACCCTGACAATTTAACGTGCACGCCGCAGAGATAATGCTTACAAGAATGATAGCAATACCCTGTAGCACTGAATTAATACCGCTGACTTTTGGGACAAATGTACGACCCGTACCTTCCCAGCTTTCAGTATCGTCAGGATGATCGGGACCCTTCGGGTCTCCGCTGAGTTAGTGCGTAAGTTTCAAGAATCTACGCAGTCAACACTCAGCATACCTCCAGCGAGAATACGGCAGTCCGTGAATGCCGCCTTGAAGTCGGTCCATTAGTCTACTATCAAATTGAAGACGAACGGTGGCAATATACCTATTTCCTGCCAACTGGCAGCAATAGGGCTGTAATTTGCAGACTGGAGCTTACTGACTGCCTGAATGAACAGTGAAAACTGAAATTCATCCTTTTTTAGAGATTTAATCTCTAGACGGGGATAGGTACCTAGGTGGTAGAAGTAAGTGTCAGCAATCCAGACGATACACACATGAAAACACGCAGTATACCGGTTGCAGCACCGTTCACAATGTAAGGGGAGCTCATGATAACGGTGGCGGCTGTTGTGAGTATCTGAGTAGTGTTGGTAGCGTGCGTACAGGACGATGCTCGCTGTCTGTCAGGCTTGTAAGAGACTGGGTTTTATACTATCCTACAACCAACTAGCCGCGCGGGTTATTGCAAATGTGGTTTTTTTGAGTCTCTTGTAGAAAGATCAATATTATCTATAGTGCGTCATATCGCTGATGAGTGCCATCGATTGCAAGTCAGGAGACAAGGGCGTCGGTACCCACCTGATTACAGGCACCCAGTGCAGACCCGAACAGTGGATGCTGGATGACTTCCAAGAGGTCTACATCGAGTTAGAATAGAGGCTGACAGCAACGTAGAACTATCAACCTTCTGCAAGACTGTTTGATGCCTTGTGTATTGCGTTCTAGTGACTACTAACATTCAAACCCTTGAACGTGCATTAATATCCGGGGTCACCTGGGAGAGTGTGCCCGATGACGTACAAGTCTTTCACTGAAAGGGACTTCAGTGAGCGCAGATGTTGGAATGGAATCGCTGTTCGCGGATGTACCTCGTGAGCTAGGGACGACGCCGGTACTCGTATTGCTAGGGATGTTTTGCAAGTCAATGGTACCTGAGAGAACAGAGTTTGCAATATAGTCTTCGCACGCGCACCTTCCTGTTTGGCGCTTCGAGTCTTGATGAATGACCTCGAGAATCGATGGGCCACCGCAGACCTAGTCCCAGGTTGCGAAGACATGGAAGTATATAACATATATGCACATGATATATGGTTTTCATGCACGGGTGACCCCCAACCTGAGGTCCGAGGCCTCAATGTCACGTACTGAGTATTGAAGCTGGAATCTTGAGCGCTACCGTCTCTGACCGTGATCTTACCGCTCGACGTCTTTAGGAGATTATTGCGGAAAGGAGTGCATCACGGACGTTGAAGAGCATGCGGTAAGGTCTGTGTGCTTACCAAGTACCGACAGTAGTTCCCCAGCGTCTAAGTGATATTCAGTGCTCCCCGTCCGTATCTCGTGTCTATGCTACCGTGTTGCCGCTTATCCCCCTCGCTGACGCGTCTCTCTGATCCCTGTACATCCCAGTGGCATCCCAACAATGAAACCTAATGAAACGCACCACGCGCTTCCTCGTCGCGCCAACGATGCGAGGGATAACACCGAGAGCAGAAGCGTCTCTGCATCATAGGACCTATCAATCTCTCGATCTAACACTTGTAGAGTAGTAGCACAAACCAAAGGCGATTCGTGTGCCCACCTTTTTTTCCGTCGGTCGCGCTCTATTCTATATGTGCACTGAGCGAAATGAAGCACGACACGTCTCGATGGTAGTTACCGTGTTTACAGAAGTCGTGCTCGTTCCGATGAGAAACTTGTTTCGATCGGGTTATCATCTCTCCTATGGCGGAAAACCGGACACGGGCGCTCGCACGTGCCACTAATTTGCGTGTCATAGGGCCTCGACACGGTCGCTCGCACGTGACAGTCGTCGCGCTCAGACAACGGGCGTTTACGCGTACATACGGTACTTGTCGGTTGGCTCAACCTGCTCATCTTTTTCTCTCAGTATATGTCCGTTGCACTCTTTAGCATGAGTGGTTGAGAGGCGTTCATGTTACCGTTTGTTTTCATACCTGCTCCGCAGGTGGAGTCAGAAACCACCACGCTATTTACACGGCATATAATCCAGCTGCACTAGAACTAATGTGGCTGTTCGAACGGAGCTGAGAACAGAGCAGACGAAAACATGAGGCAAAACGCGACCAGTGAAAAGTGCGAAGCCCGGCTCAGACAGGGTGCGTGGTAATGGTGGTGTGCTGTCAGGACAGAGAGAATATTACTAAATACTGTAATGTGGTGGTCCAATATAATTGCATTCTGATGCAATCAAAGCGGATCCGCTACCACGCCAATGTCTATCCCGCTCGCAATTCGTCGGGCAGCATGCCGGCGATGAAGGGCCAAGCGAGGTATGTATCAAACGTGTAATTTGATGGTCTGCTAATGCTGCAAGTATTAAGAGTAACGGCGAGAACGACAGAGTAGGGTATTGAAGCTATTGAGACAAGTGTGGACAGTAGATAGCGAGGACCTCAATCACGATACATCGCGCAAAATATTAAAATGAATTGGACAGGCTTACGATGAGCAATTAACGACACTTACGTGCAACCAACGCACCACTAACACGCCAACCGTGAAAGCACCAGTAAAGCATAGTAAAGCAGCACAAAAGCGAGACAAACGCACACAGAGGCAATTCCGTGTCAAAAAGGTGTGTAGTACTAGTGTGGGCCGTGCGGGGCATCACAAATATTAATGTAAAAAACGAGACACAAGCTATGTGATCAATCAATATGCCCTTACTAATTCAAATAATGCTATCGTACTCGACTAGAGTGAACTATCTTACAGTTGTAAACATAGCTGGCACAACTTTCTCATCGGACCCAGAAGCGCGAATGCGCAGCCCTGGACAAGTGAGATAACATAGAGAGACAATCTTCAAGAAACACGAAAACGGTCAAAAAGTTGTCACGTGGTGAATTTGAACCCAGCAACGTCGGGCGTCTATGCGGCGCCTTACTCTCAGCTAGCCCGTCGCCCTTCATGTCTGTCGAGGTTCGTAATCTCAATGAAAAACATCTGACTGTCTTCCTAGCATCTTGGGACTCATGAAGACTTTGTGTAGGCCACCTTCCAGCCTCGAATATCTACCACTGGCCTCTTTTTCACCCACGGTCCAACTCGATAAGACTCAGGTCACTCAACACTGGCGGTCCAACCATCGCCCTATCTCTAGAACTGAATACGAAGCTACAGAAATTGAGTTGTAACTACAATTTTTCAAGCATATTCCAGTTGACTGCTATGTGAGATGAGTGCGGGCCTCGTCCTACAAGACCGCTTTGGCATATGCCCTTCAAGTTCTGGGCACGAGGAAAGGCTTACTGCGAGAATGTATCGGTGATGTACGTGTTAAACGTGTCGTACGTTCTGTTTCTGACTAGATGCTCTCACACAGCCGGGCCATCGCTTCGATGCTGGTCTGTTGCAGTGACCGAAGCGGCCCCGCCCTATCCACAGATGGATTTGAGCACCCCCAGTGTTAGCGACAGTTTCATACGTGAGATTGACCGCATGAGAAACGCCAATGCAAGTGATGGAGAGGGTGCTTCAATATAAGAACGTAGGTAGTTCGGTTCCTCCATGAATGCAACGCATTGGTATGATTCGAACCAAAGTGCACGTTCTTTGTCAGAAGCGTGTCAACCCTCAAAGCGACTTACAGTGACATTTTGAGCGCACCTCGTGCTCCAAAACAGAAGTTCATTCATTTGCATTTTAGGTCTCAGCGCGTCGTTGAACACGCAGCCTATACTTTTCCCTGTTCTTTTGTATCCACAACGCGTGGATATAGGCAAGATGCAGCACGGTGCGCTCTTTTAGTTGCTCAGGAAGCTATATTTCTAGTTTCGCTTAGGACGCCGTTAGAGGCGTGGCCTGCGCAGGGGCCCAAATGCCACCCAACCTGCGCCTGTATCTCATAGATCCAAAGATTATACAACGTGTATCACAGCGTGCAAGCGCGTGCTATCCAGGCCGTATGGTAACTCGTTTTCGACAAGTGGCTTCCCTGGTTCCGCCTTCATGTCTTACGAATTCATTTTTGGACTCTATCTGGAGTGCAGATGCACTCAGATGCAATTGAGCGTCACTCTCAGGACAGTTCGTCTCAAAGCTGTCATTTGTGCCTCGCCAACATCCTGTTTAATCTTACCTCACCCAATCCTGTTTCATTCTGTTGCGGTTGATCTAGATATATATGAAAGCCTTCTATATAAGCCATGGCCCTCGGTGCGTCTGCTGCAGATTACCCCAGGAATTTCCCCACTTATCAGTCATAGCCACCAACCGCTTCTCCCGTCCTTAGTAACCCATGCAGGCCGCTGCAGGAGATACGCTCCCAGAAAACGCGTTTCCTCCGCCACCGGATACTGTCCTCGGTTCATCATGCACTTGTGCAGGTAAAGGGAGGAATTTAGTTGTCTGCATTGATGGTACTTCCAACAAATTTGGCAGGAAGGTACGTATGTGGCTTGTGTTCATATACGTTCTTTCAACACCGTTTTCATTCTTGCAATCGCTCTGTCTAGAACACGAACGTCGTGGAACTATACAGTCACCTCATGAAAGACGAGCAGCAACTCACCTACTACAGTAGTGGTATCGGTACATACGCGCAACCCTCGTTCAGATCCTGGGCGTATTGGAAGCAATTGATTAACCACAAGCTCGACTTAGCTATCGCCTGGTGAGCGCCATCGGGTCAAAAGTTGAGTGACCCATTGTCTGACACCTGTTTCGATCGATAGGAATTTTGACCATCATATACTGGGCGCGTATCAATGGCTTTCGGAGCAATACCGTGCGGGGGATCGTATATTCTTATTTGGTGCGTGACACGATACCTATAGTACTACCTATGTCTCAAAGCGTTCTAGGGTTTTCTAGGGGTGCATATCAAGTTCGAGCGCTCTCCGCTATGATCGAACAGCCAAGCACAAATCAATTGCATACTGGTGTGTGCTGATAGCTGAAGATTGGGGGTTTCAGGTGGGGCTAATCGAGAAAGGAAACGCAGCACAAATACCCTTGTACGTGATGGGTCAGTCCATATTTCTGCCACTCAACTGTTAGACTCAGCGCCTACGAACTCTTCACGGCGATCAACCCATCTGAACCGGACCTCCTACCAGAAGAAACGCCTGCCGGTGGAGAGAAGCACAAAGAGAGCCGGAGGCGTAAGCAGATAGAAGAACACAATGCGACTCTGTCGCGCTCAAAGAAAATGGCCAAGCACTTCAAAGTAACGTTTTCCCGGAGCGTTAGGGTACATTTTGTCGGCGCGTGGTGGGTGACCTCACAATCTCTCTGCTGTCAAAGTATCCTCACTAGACAGGATTTTCAGGGATACGGTATCTTCTGTGGGACTCGTGCGGAAGAAAGTCCTACCCTACACCGCCTGTGGCATGAGCCATGTGTGCTTCTTCCGTCACGCTTTAGCACTTGATGAGTGCCGCGTCAAGTTTCTTCCCGAGTATGCCTATGGCGGAGTCACTGAGAAAGCCGGAAGTGCAGATTTGACGGAGGGACGTTTACCCCATACCAAAGAAGTATGGTTCGCAGGAACGCACTCAGATATGTAAGTACTAAGTCTAGAGCAATGGGGTTTCGTCTCACTTGTTTTCCTTTCTAGAGGCGGCGGAAATTCTGACAATTTATCCATGGATCATAGTGGTCCTCCACTACGATGGATGGCGTACGAAGCAGTCTCGGCGCGGCTGATCATGTGGAGATTCAGAGGAAAGTGGAATGGTAATAAGCCTATCAACGTCAACGAGTCTCTCAAAGGTTTCTGGCGTGTGTTTGAGACCTTGCCGATCAAGCGACTAACTTACGAAGATGCGGACGGTGTTACCTGGCGGTACGTACACCGTGTAGCAACTACGTGGTACAGTTAACAGACTCTAGATGGACGAGAAGGCCCCAGCTAGGAGCCGGTCGCCGCATTCAGCCAGGACAGAAGATTCACAATTCAGTTTTCCTGGCTAAAGCGAAGGCTGAGGACAATGTCAAGGCCCTAGATTACACTCCTCGCTCTCGTTTACCGCCGGACATCGAAAATCCTCTCACTTGCGATCATCGCCAAGCTTGGAGTGATCTTGGAGAAGCTTGGGATGGCTTCATGAAGAACGGCGGCAATTTCGCGGAATTCGAGGAGAGGCTCAGCAGACACCAAGTCTCACTCGAAGATGACCTACCTGATCTCGTAGCCGACCTGTTAGCCAAATTAAAGGATCCTCGTGATTATGATCAGCGGGATGGTCCTTTATTACGGAGGGCTTTGTTGACGGGTGAGGACCATCGCTCCTGCAGTCTTATGCATACTCATATATGGTCATAGATGATGGCCGCGCTTTGAAAATGGACCCTGGCGCAGTTCAACATATTCATTATTTGTTCTGGGACTTGATCGACTCGATCCATCGCGGAACTGGACAGGACGCGCGGAACAGTTCGAAGGAGCAATTCACCGACGCGGTCGTAATTTCTCCCGCAGATGACATCGATCTTTTTGCACTTCTGCTAGATTATCACGCCCGAAGGCCAAACGACGATCGAACAGTTGCATTCGGCCCTCGAGAATACCACAAAGAACCCACAACACCCCAACTGGAACTTCGACTCAAAGATCATTTGATCACTTTCGTCGCTTTCGACCCGTTTACGCCTCCCTTGACACATTACACGACCCAAATAACTTCAGAAATAGATCTCCGTCTTCCTCTCAGCTGGCAGGCTCTCCACAATCATGTCAGTGGACTCAAGCACTTCTTATGCAGCCTTCGCTGCGGACACAAGGAGAGCGACCTTCAGACGTCGGTCGATGTCGACTTTCGTGGCCTGAATACGAATTCCCGCGTCATTCCTCTTAACGGCTACCCTCCCAAACGATCGTACCTTTTCGAACTGTCGCAGTTTGTCACAGGAGGGAGCAGCGCACACACTCAGTACGGTATCAAACTCACGAACCGATATGGTTCTCCGTTGCATTTGTCTATCTTTGCCTTTCACTATGGCGCCCTAAAGATCCGTGGGTTTCATTCGTTTCTAAGATCGTGATGTCACGCTCACGTACAATCTCAGACAAACTTCATCAATCTTCGGAAGACAAGCCTTTGGGTGCAGAGCAAACGCTCGATATCATCGATGACGAAAAGCTTTTAAATCTATGGCCGTCTCCTGTCCCCGGGATACTATCCACTGTCACCTACTTGAAGATTTTCCTATCTACCAGGTACTTTGAGTGGACATTTGATACTATGAGTCCACTTTCGTCCACGACGTCCCCGTTATTCCCACCCGATTCTCATTCTTGGGACGCAATTACTATCGCTATGGTCGGGCTTCCCCCTGGTAAGCCAGATACGTCCCAAGATAGAGCAGCCGCCCAAGAACATGCCCAAAACACCGCAGCCGCTCCAGCACAATCTCAGAACGCGGCACTCGTTGCAGGACAAGCAATCAGTACAAGCCAAGTATACGTACTCCAGCAGCAATACGGCACGTTTCTGACTGGCACTCCAAGCAACAGTGGCAATGTAGCGTCACAATTTGGCGGAAGGGTGTATGGTAGCGGCGTCGGGGGGTACAACACTGTTGGATACAACAACGCCAACGCGGCAGGACCCCACAACAGCTACACGGGATACAACACTGTGGCAGGGAATAGCGCCTCATATAGCAATGGAGTGTATAACGGGGGTGGTGGCGGATATCCTGCAGGGGCATACACTCAAAATGGTGGCGCGGTGGCATACAGTAACGCTCCAGCGAGATATAATAACGCATCAGTGCCCTACCACAATGCCGCGGTGGGCTACAGCAACGCGCAGCCGGGGTATAACAACATGCAGGCTGGATATACTGATGCGCAGGCTGGATATAGTAACGCGTCGATGGGATACAATAATGTCCCGACAGGCTACAATAATATGCAAGCGGCATACAATAACGCTCCAGGAAATTACAGTAACACGCAGGTAGGATACAGTAGTAACGGTATGGCGGGAGGCGCATACAGCAGCAGCGGGGCATATGGAGACGGACAAGCAGCTGTTTCATCCTCAAACAATGGAGCGATTCAGGGATACTACACCGTGTCGTAAAGTTAAAGTACTCAATACTACTCTCGTCGTATCGATGTATCCTTTGGTAACGCGTTTAATTTATTTCATTTCCTGTTTTGTGGGTTCACCTCTTCGAATACGGACTACAGAGCAATGCAATGTCGTTGATGGACCGATTGGAAAGGCCGAGAGGGTGGAAGACTACCGGCGTGGTGCAACAGTGGGCTTGAGAATTTGGGCAGCTCAAGACCATGAGGATGTCAAGCATTATGTGGGTACAGAGGCTGATAGAGCGATGAGCAGCCCAGTCAGTTATAAAGCTGCTCCAACTTCAAATTTGACACATACCTGGCTGCCATGGCACGAGCAAGATCTGGGGGAGTTCTAGCCAATGGTGTGTGGTAGTGGCATGGCATAGCACTTTCCTGCGCACCCGACGTGCTGTTATCTCGTACAATCCTGTGTGCGGAAACGCAGATAAGCTAAATATCGATATCAGACAGAGGTCCATTGGAACAGAATGCGCCTGAAGAGTTACGAGTCAGCCAACGGGAGACTTCAAGCGCACTCGCCACTCGCACGTACTCAAATGCCACACCCTCGTTTCAGCATCGTTGCCTTGCTACAAGACGATATCAGCTCTGAGCCAGAAACTTTGCTGAATAACAAACGAACCTCGTAGCACTGGTTCGGCGAACACAGCCATCTACTGAAGACAGAAGATATATGTTTGCACGATATAGAATATATAGAGTATAGATACGACACCATTATCCCGTCCGGTCCTGTACGTACTACGTGTGGTCTTATAAAGCAGGTGAGCTAGCAGAGCAGATAGTTGATAGAACGAAGAAAGCATGAAGCATGATGAGCGTGTGTGTATGTGTGCGTACGTATACGATATACGACAAGGGCGCAGTCCGAGTCCGTCATACAAGAACGTGGAATGTGGAATGTCTAGGGTAAACGATAGTGATGAGTGAGTATTGTGTCGTAGTGATAACGAAATTGTGCAATCCCGATCCAAACCAAGAAAACATGGAGCTGCCCGGTGGCAGCCATAACTTCGCAAAGTCCACTGGAGCGAGGAGATAGAAATGACAGCGGTCGCGAATGCTACAACGCCTCGCCCATGACGACCTCCTGCTCATCCACGGCCGGCGTCTCCTTGAGCACACGCTTTGGCGACCGCTCGATCCAATTTTTCGTGGTCCCGTGCGTCGCAGGGGGCGTACTCGCTGCCGCTGTCGCATGCGCGCCGGGATCCCCAGTCCCACCCGGGAACGACGGCGACAGCGGCGAGTCCGGCCCCGCGTTCGCCACGCGCAGCGGGGATGCGCGCGTGATGTACATCTGCGAGTCCGGAGACTGTGCCCGTGCCAGATCCAGCTCGTGCTCGCGCTGAGAATCGTCGTAGTCGTACTCTGGAGGCGCGGGACCTGGGTAGGAAGAGGGCGGGGTGGAGGCGGAGGCAGAGGTAGAGGCGTACGGGAAGTTAGGCGAGGATAGCAAACGCGTGCCTGACGTTTGGCGAGAGTGCGTACTGAGTCCCGTTGCGAGCGGTAGACTGCTCTGCGACGTCGCTGCCTGAGCGGCGGTCTGGTTTTGGGACGTGCCTGCGGCGGGCGGGCCCATCACGTCCCCTACTATCCGGCTCAGATCCACTGCGCTCGCACCGGCGACGAGCGGGTCGACGAAGCGACTCGCCTCTCCCGGCGGCGGCCACACCGCCTCCCTGAAGATCGAGCCTGACTCTGATGCGCGCAGACCTAGCAGATGGGGGGACGTCGAGCCGGGTATAGAGGCGACTGGGAATGACGGCGGCGCGCCCTGCGTCCGCACCGACCGCGAGTCGATGGATGCCGCCGCACCCGCCGTCGGCGTGTCGCTATACCGGTGCATTGGCGGGTCGCCAAGGTCGTAGTCCTCGTCCTCGTCCAGCAGCATCGCACGCTGTCCGCTGCCACGACCGTGTCCGAACACCCGCAGCTTCTTGTAATTGAGCCGCAGTCGGTTGGAGCGCTTGCAGAAGATGAAGAGCGCGACGAGGATGATCACGAACACCGTCCCGCCGATAGCGGAGCCGGTGATAATTGCGCGCCGCGTGCTTGCCGACATTGGGGAGTTTGAGGGTGCGGAGAGTACTGTCGGGATGCGGGACGTGAACTACAGGAGGCGCACTTAACAGGTGACACAGCGCGAAAGCAGTAGAGGAGCACGCACCGTAGTCTCTACGCCGTTAATCTCTGTCACTACAATCTCCGTGATCGTTGACTCTATACCACCCGCAATGGTGCTTGAGGATGTGCTCGTCGGGGGTTGGGTTGGGCTCGAGATGGATGGCGCGCTGCTAGAACCGGTGTCCGACGGTGTGGGACTCGGCGTGGGAGAGGGCGTAGGCGTCGGGGTGGGTATAGAAGACGCCGATGCGGACGAGAACGTAGAAGATGTGGTCAGGATGGACGACGACGTAGAAATCACCGAAGAGGACGTCGATGACGATTGCTGTTGTGAAGAGGACTGCTGGGAATCCGATGATGACTGCGAGCCCGACGAAGGAGGTGGAGACGCGCTTGACTGCGACGATCTACACTAGGTTAGGATCGCTTGGTTTCATGTATTGCACTCAGAGGACGCACCCTGAGTCGCTCTGCGACGCGGACGACGGGCCTGACGACGGCGGAGGCGTCGACGACCCACTCCCAGAGTCTGAACCGCTATCGGACCCAGACGACGGCGGCGGCGTCACGCCAGACGAGCCTGATGCGCTTCCAGAGCCTCCAGAATCGGTAGGGTCGTCTGGGTTTTGGCGGGGTCGTCTTGGGAAAGGAGCCTGCGGAACTTCATTAGAACAAAGGCGATCGCATACATGGCGGGCGGGTGCGTACCGGCGTCGGTGTGCTAATTGCTCTCCGTCTCACATCGTATTGACCATCCTCTACTGAATGCGTGCGTCGGGCAGCGTGGGCTGCGGTTGATATGCCGTTTCTACGGGCAGCGTGGTTCCATGGACGAGACGAGTCGGGTGCTGAGAAGTCGTACATCAGGAGAGAGCAGGAAGCTGTTAATGAAAGAGGGCTTCAGCTTAGACTGTGCATGAAGCGTGTGAGAATCCGGATAGAATGTGTGGAAGGAGAAGAAGGTCTACTGCAACAGGGAGCGTATTCTAGCGCTCGCGGTCGAAGGAGCCCGCCTCTCGACTTAATTAGGCAAGCGTCGGGAACACGTGACCGTACCAGATACTGTATCTTTTCGACCAACTCGGGTGTCGCAAGTCACCACGGTCTTAGACGCTCCGCGCCCGGTAGGTGTGTCGCATGTCACAAGGACCTTGCCCGCTTGTGACAAATGGTCGGTCTGGAGTACGAGATTTTGTCATTTCTTTCTCAGAACACTATTTAGATTACGACCAGAACTGTCGCATGCCTAGAGGACTCGCAAATGATACTATGCATACTTGCTGCTGCGTTTCTTGCCTTTCTCGCGACCATTCCCTGCATTTGTATCGTCGTCCGATGAGTCATCGTCATAGCGGCACCATTCTGCGTCTTTGTATCGCTTGTTTGCCACACGTGCCCTACCACTGCGCCTCAAGCCTTGTGCCTCCTCAGCTACCGCACTGGAAGCCCCATGTCCGGTCGATATGTTGACAGGGTCGTTTGAAACACAGTCTTCATGGTTGAAACCGTTTGGCTCTTCATCGTCGTCGGTATTGACAGCAGTAGGTGGGGTGCCATTGAGTGTCGCTTGAATGACGTCTCGCACGGTAAGGCTGCTGTCGTCCTCGATGGCATCTAGTTCAGCGAGATCAGTGTCCTCGGGAAATGCACGTTCAGCACAAACTGTGCTGTCTTCGCCAATGACCGTGGTCATCTCAGCGTACAAAGTCGGGTCGGATGTAGCAAGTTCGTTGAGAGCTTGCCGAATCTCGCGGCTGGTCAGACTTTCATATGATAGGTTGAATGGACCGGTCTTGCACATTTCCCATGCCTGTACTAGTAGTTAGTCCTGATTCTCGACTAGTATAGCTAGATTTGTTTACTCACCTTCTTAATAAAGTCCGGAGAATTGATAGCATTAAACCCATTTACCATCCATTCTACCGAGCGATCTCGTAGGATGCCTATCCTCTGATCAAGTGTAACCTTGATTGCCTTGACACCAGAGTCGAGTTGTTGCAGCGTCTCGTGAACGATGTGGTTGTGCGCTGTTCGCTTCATGGCATGCTTCAGCGGTCGTTGGACTCCGACGTCTGCAGGTTGACCCAAGCCTGTACAGCCACCAGGTACGAAGTTGAGGAGGATCCAATCGTAATTCTTCCTCAGCCAGGTTCGAAACTCTTCAGACCGATGTACGGACCAAACGTCGATGAGCCAGATACAGCGTTGACTGGGTGGCAGACCAAGTTGCTCCTTTTGCCTTTGAAAATAAGGCACAAGGATGTTTGAGACGTACGAGCGCATTGTTTCTTGAGTCGACCAATAGGTTTTAGTCTTGCTCACTTCGAAGCGAAATCCGAGCTCTTCCGCTGTATCGTAGAGTGGTGCAGAGGGTTTTGGCAATGAACGCTTGACATCTGAGCCTGCGAAGATGGCCTGAAATGGAAGAACGTCTCCGCTCAGAGACACCCCAACCATAAGCGTAAACGCACGCTTCTCGTCAGAGCCAACAATGTTGACCTGCTTTGATCCTGTGCGTTTGTATGTGGTTGTTGATGTCGCCGAATAGAGAGACTGTGTTTGATCAGAATTGACCACAAGCGCTGCCAGAATGTTTTCATCACGAATCCTGGCAGCAATTCGCAACGCAAGCTGCGTGAGTTGTGTATCAGCATCCTGGGGAATCTTCTGCCCCGCACGTGTTTCCCGACGTAGTGACCATGAAAGATTCTGTTTGAGAAATTTTCGAGTAAAAGCCTCTGAGCAACGAAAGCGGTTACCATTCTTATTCTCTTTCTCAAAGACCTCCGGAGCAAGATGGGTTAGCACGGCAACAAGGATACCACGTGCGGTAACCAAGTCCAATGCCACGCTGGTGGCACGAAGTTCCCGCAACACCTTTGAGGCTGTTGCAACCGCTTCTGGATGCTTTGCCTAATGTATAGCTGTCATTGAGTGGGAGCTTGGGTGCAAAACATGTATTGACTCACCAAGATACCAACTCGAGTGACATCTCCACCTGGCCGGTTCCCATTTTTGATGCGCTTTTGAACGTTTGGCTTCCATACAAGGCGATCAGAGACAGAAGTGTCCCGCCAGTCCGAGAGCCGCCTTGGATTAAGATCCTTGAATGCGCTATAATTGAAACGTCGAAGCTCACGAACAATTTCAGTGGGACTCCATGGTGCCAGATGTCGCCGTGCAACTGTATCAATATGCACCCAGATGTTTGGATTGAACCAGTTCCCCAGTTCAGCATCTGTGTGGGAATGTTTGCGCTTCCGGCCTCGAGTTTCCGTTCGTGCTTCATGTAATTCTTCCTTCCATCTTCGCCGTGGTCGTGAATCTTCTGCTATGTTGTAGGAAAAGCCTTCATCGGTGTCATCATGGGTCTTGAGTCGTTTGATCTAAGGATAGATACAGCCCAGTAATCAACAGATGCGACAAACTGAAAACGGACCTTTGGCTTCGAACCATCGGATGTGCGAATACCGCTCTCAATCTCACGCGCACGCTTCTTCGCACGATATTCTGCCTGGCGAACACGATCATGTTCTTGTTTTTCACGTCTCTTCTTTTCTGCGATACGTTCCTCACGCTCTCGCCTATCTTGGGCGATAGCGTCCAATGCTGCAAACTCTGCAGCGCTCTGCTTCGCTTTTTCCTCTGATGAAATCTTCTTGAACGGAAGCTTACCATTCCAAAGATGTTGAACTGTGCTGCTTGCTGCTGTCTTAATGACCTCGAGTGGCTTGGATAGTCCTGACTTGAATTTGCTAGATAGAGTGTGCTTTGTTTTGGTGCCGCTAGGATGGCTTTCGGCACCGGAGATCTCAGACTCAGAATCAGTACGAGTATCTGAGTCAAAAATAATATTCCGCTTTTTGGAAAGCCGTGGTTGCTTCAATGGAGGCTGATCGTCATCGTCAAAGCTAACAGTTGACTCTGCCAGTGAAAGTGGAGAGCTCGATCGTAGAAGTGACGGACTTAACAGTGGGCACGGAGAACTTGATCGTGACAGTGGAGGGCTTGACGGCGGAAGCAGAGGGCTTGATGGCGGAAGCAGAGGGCTTGACGGTGGAAGCAGAGGACTTGACGGAGAAGAGACAGCGTGAGTAGTAGATGATGTCATTGGTACAGTGAACGTGAATTGTGCATGCCGCGCTTCAGCTGCAAATGTGCCGGTAAGAGGTAATGAAGTCTATAGAGCTTATTGAGTTTAAATCATTCAAGCATTAATGGGAAGACGTACCGTGACTGCATCTAAGTGTGCCTTTACAATATCAAGGAAAGTGCAAATTCTAGCTATCGCAATCGAGCCACGATCATCAGCCAGAAGCGGCACATTCAGCAGATGATGTTCAAGGCCGTTCATTGCAAGAAGTCCGCAGGAACTAGAATCTCCGCCGCGTTGAGCTGTAATTGGCAAACGTGTCAATCACTGATCCGCAGATGGATAGGATGCACCATCCGGCATCCTATATCGAAGCCTATTGATCCACCAGAGCAACGCCAATTTAGCATCACTGGGAAGGGTTCAGGCGTCCTGATAGCCCTTTTACAAAACAGCCCCAGAGGTCTTGGGGCGCCGTTTTACAAAAAGGCCCAGGAGCTTAGGGGGGTCACATTGTAATACAGCCCCAGGGTTGCCGGCCCCTTTTATAAAACAGCCCTGAGGAGCTCACCCCCCTCCTGGGGGCTGATGGCCCATAAAATAGACATAAATAAGCGC
>JAAIFI010000302.1:0-39605 GCA_011032875.1 Phlebia tremellosa
CCAGCTGGTCTCCTCCGGTAAATTGTGCCGCAGTGTAGATCGCGTTGGGGCTCGCAGTACGGCTGGCAGCACGAACCCCGTGGGAAAGCGGCGACTCCACGTGGCTTGTAGAGAGAACGCTTGGCATGTTGATGGCGGGCGCGAACGCCAGCGTGCGGAAATTAACATTGCAGAGCACCATTCAAGTGTACCAACTGTGTTCGTGGAAAAACATAGCAAGAACTGGGGAGTCAAGCTACTGTAATTAAGGCTGGTTTTGACGACGCTTGTCGCGAAGCAGTCAGGTGTCTGTAGTCATGTATAGGATGTGGAACGGTACCGCTGACACGGTGTGGGATGAAGGCGGGTGTCGGGAAGGACGAACGAACGGATGAGTGCCACAGAGGATCAGACAGACAGGCCTCTTGTGACCAGATCATAGGCTATCTCTTGTCCACGATGTAGCCGGTCGTGGTCGCTGAAGCAGCTATGGGAATTCAATTAGTCGCGGGTGCCCGAATGAGACAGAGATCATTTCGTCGCCTTGAATCCTCCTCTGCTCGTTACAGACTTGTAGCTCACCGCTTCTTCTTCTGCTACTGCCAACTCGTCCACACCCTGACCTCAACACGGCTCAATCACACCTGGATATCGTTCGTGTGCTGCACTGGGAACCTCCAATCAACAAACCCGTAGGCCAAGTCGCACCCTGCTGAGACATCTTCGTCAGGCTCTCCAAAGCGTCGGGTTCAGGTCTCCCACCCGCTGTACACCTGCATTGTACTCACCCGCTACCTATTCCCCTGGCGTGAGAGATCGTCAAATTCCGGTCGAGTCTACCTCTATATCATCGTCCCAAGTTTGCGACATAAGGAACGGTCCTCGTCTCTGGGCCCCACCACTATCCTCCCGAGCTCTAGCATCTTGGCAGGCGACTCAAGTACAGCTACGTACCAGATGATCCAGAAGGTCAATCCTCAAACAACACCGGCAGCACGGACGCCTGAATGCTGGGGATCATGGGGACCACCGTCCCCGTTCGGGCGAAAGTACGTTCACTACTCTTTGATTATTCCTCACATTTTGACCGTTTGGCCCAATATTATCAAGATATTATTCGCTGGAAGTCGTTCAACATCCTGTGAGGGCGCGGATGTGTGGATTCGGCGATAAAGTGTGTTTCGCCAGCACATTGCATATCTGCCTACCGATTTACTTTCACTTCAGGACCGACGACCGTTAGCCCCGGCAGCGGTTGCCAAGATGATAGTCCGGCGGGAAGATAATACGGTTGTAGACGTGGAGTGAGTCACTCATCCGTTTGTCTCCAAATCAGTCTCTTGATTGCCACCCACGCTAGCGAGGTCGACTGTTCTTTTTTTCTTGTGACCGTTGACCTTTGGTCCCAAGATGGAGAAAAAGAAATGAACCTTGTGCTTCACCCCACTTCCTCCGATCGTTATGTGCCCAATAGTGCGCCTAAGACAAAGCGTAGAGCGACGACGACGTCTGTTGCGCCTCCGACTCAACCATCTGCAGCGCAGACTCCTGTCCCTCCCACGCCGAGTACTTCCCAACAATACCCTCAGGTACGTTTCAGGGGAATGGGGTCGATCACTCTCCGATTAATTACTTTTCATGTATTCTTTTAGCAGTCGTCTAGTATGACACCCTACATGCAGCCAGGGTATAGCCCCCAGGGCTATCCGTTCCCTGCCCAACCACCTCCGGTACAGGAGCAGAACAGTTTCCAGCCTGTGCAATATGGGACCCCAGCGGAAGCACCTACATGGGGTTATTCACCTATAGACCGTCCGCCACAGCAGTACGGAAACTCTGCGCTACCGCCAGTCCCGTCCATGGGTCGAAATGAGGCGTCCACCGAGTCCGACGTGGCGTTCAGTGCCTCAAATCCCCCTCAAGTGGACAACGCGTGGCAAGTAAACAGCACACGGGAGAACGGAGAGGAGATCTCATATCATACATGGCCTACCGAACGCTATCCGCCCATGGACAACCCCTCGAACACGATCGATCCCGCTCTGCGCAACCCTTCGGTGCAGCCAGCCGCGGCGAACCCGGCGTGGCCAGCGAGTCCCTCGGAACATTACACCGGTGCGAGATACAACAATTACAGCCAGCCCCAGATGCCTGCTCAGGCGACGCCAGCACCAGCCAGTCAAACACCGCTTGATACAAGTATATACGCCTCGGCGTCGTATGCACAGCATCAACAGGAACAGCAAGCGCAGTCTCAATATCACCAGGGGAAGCCGTACGCGCAGGAGAGCACACCGCCATCGACGATTCCGCCGTTGCCACGACATACCTACACACGGACGCTTGTTGGGCCTCTCTCGGCTAATGCCTGCCGGCTGCTGGACGAACACCGGAAGCCTGGCATATTCTTTCTCTTTCAGGACCTATCAATCCGCACAGAAGGTATGCACCTTATTACACTGTTGGGTTGATCATCATGTTCTTGGATAACGCAATCACCAACATTGGCTGACGTTCTTTTTTCCTGCTCTTTCCGCTCTTCGTAGGCACGTTTCGACTGCGTCTCAGGCTTATGAACGTTGGCGCGTGAGTGGCGATTGAGCTTCTGCATGACCGCTTTTCTTACAATCAATCTCAACTCTTTTCCATCTATATTGGTTCTATCGACATAGTCCACCGGCTCCTGAGCTTGGAGGATATAGGGTGCATTGTGATGCATCCCCAGTTCTTGCTCAGACATTCACAGAGCCTTTCATCGTCTATTCCGCGAAGCGATTCCCAGGGGTTCCAGGTACGCTTCGGCCGTCTATATCGGCCGTCGTTATGTCTTATTCGCATCATTTTAGATACAACTGCCCTGTCAATCGCTTTGGGGAACCAGGGCCAGAAGTTGCCACTAGTCAGTTTTTCTTTGGTTCTTACATCTTCCGAGCTTCCGCTGATCCTTCGTGGCGAATAGCGAAACCGAAACAACAAGCAAGGTCGCAAGCGACAACACGACGACTCAGGTGAAGATTCCGACTAATTCCTTTCAGGGCTGTATCGTGTGTGTATGTAGCAGTAGAATTTTCCTTAGTCATAGCAGCATACTCGCTCGTGCTTTCGCATTTATATCACTATGTTTGATTAAACCGATGGTTTATGTTTCACTTGTGCTACCCTTGCCAAGTCTCCTCTTCCGCCTGTGTATACTAATCGCGCGCTTCCTACTCCGTAATATCCGTCTGTGTGCCATATACTCACGACGCTCCCTCCTAAGCTTGTCATAAACCTCGCGGTAACCTTTAATAGCGTTCACCGTCAAGGGGAATTTTGTGTGGATGCGACTAAGGATCTCATTAGGCTGCGCTAGCCTTTGTCTTTCCTCGAGTTCCTCCGGTGTCAATGCCGCCCTGAGCGACGGATCGCCAGCGGAATTCTTCATTCCTATGGGTGACACCGGCTTGCCGCGTGCCAAGTGCTTAAGTACTTTATGCAGCAGCGCGAGGACCACACCGTGTGGCCGCCAGGCGTTCCAAGCGGGGGAGACCTTCTGCAGAATGTACAGAGGATGCGCGAAGTCCTCCAGGTTCATGATCGACCGCGACTCCCCCGCCTCCTTCGTGAACAGCTCGAGCGTCTGCGCTCGCCGTCGGGCGTTGTGCATGGGCGACTCGTTCACAGGCCGTTGGATAGTTCCTTTCAAGAGAGGCTGCAGCTCAGTTGTCAGAGGGGATGGGGGCTTGTTGTCTTCGGGATGGGACAGTTCGCGGGCGAGATGTCGGTACGCGATGATGACGCGTTCGATGACCTCGAACGCCCGCTCGACTTCTCCTGCGCGGACAAGCGCGACGACCAGATGGTTCCAGTTGTGAGAATCGAAGGTGAAGCCTTCTGCCGTCAGCTGCCGCCAGACGGTGGGTACCTCAAGATGGCGCCCTGCAGCCGAGAGAGCATCGATATAGATCGATAGAGGGATACAGAGCATGTTGCCCTGCCGCCGAGGTTGGGTCCTGTTTGGGTCCGCAGAGAAGATACTGTCGACATCGGACTCTTGCAGTGCAATCTGGTGGATTTGGGTCCATATTTGTTGGACTCCTTCGATGTTCTGTTTCCGGCGGTACAGGTCGAGCAGGATGCACAGATTAGTAATTTTGGGTATCCCTCCAGCGTCGAACATATCCTGCAACAACCGCTCCACATCCTCTTGACTCCCTCTCGCCCTGTAGGCAGCAAGGAGGGGTCCGTAGAGGTAGTCCAAGTTGTTCCGCACGCTGCGGTTCGCAGTGGTCCACTTCGTCTCGTCTGGCCCCATCTTCATCACTGACTTCAGAAACTCCTCTGCGATGCGGATGGTCTGTTTCGACTTCGGGTTGCTGTACGTGCGTATGATGTGATGGAACGTATGCGAGTTCGGCTGGATACCGCGAGCGATCATGTCGTCGTAGATGGCTTTGGCACGCGCTTTCAGTCCTAACCTGAGGTAGCCGGCCATGATGATGGTGAGCACGTAGACGTCAATACGGAGGTGGTTGACCCAGTTCGCGGACCGCTTCTCCATGTCGGCGAATAGGTCCATCGCAGCATCCATGAGCCCCGCGTCACACGCCGACTGGATCAGCAGCGCATACGTCCACCGATCCGGGTTAACTTTCATCGCGCGCATTTTGGTCATATAGCCAACAACAGTCTGGAACGGCGCACCCGCGAAGATGTACGCCTTCAACATCGTGTTGAGAATCGACACGGTTATCCCGACGCCTCGACCCCGCGCAACGGACTTGAGGTAGTTGAACGCAGTGATGACTCCTTCCCAGGAGGCTGCTTCCACATGGGCGTTCATGAGTGCGTTTACCATCTGAGCATTGGGCACAACGCCGTCGCTAATGGCCTTCTTGTACATGAACTCCGCGGCTAGTGGATCCTTGCGCTTTGCAAGCAGAGCAATGACGGTGGTGTAGGTATAATGTGACGGTGGTATGTCTGACGCCCGCATCTGCTCCAGGATGGCACCCACAGAGGCTACTTCACCCCTCCGCGCAAAGCATTCCAAGATGACGTTGTAGACGTATTCGTCGGGGGTATAGCCAGCTTGCATCATCTTCTCGAGCCACGCGTTGATGCCGTCGTGGTCTCCGCATCGCGAATATGCGTGGATGACCGAGGTAAAATGGGTGATGTCTGGCTTTCGTGTGCCCTGCGGCTTGGGAGCGAAGTACTTCTGGAACACCTCGATGGCGCGTGTAGGATCGCTGTTAACGGCGTGAACGTGTATCAATAGCGTGATCTGTCCACCGAAGATACCGCCCTGTTCCTCCAGCTTCTTTGCGTATTCTTCGACGCGTGCGATATCACCTTGTCGTGCAAAGAGATAGAGACCCAACTCGAAGAGCTCCCGCTGATACGAAGTGTCGACTAAGTCCTCCGAGATCGCTAGGAACATGTTGTTTGCCAGCTCGAACGCAGACGCTTTAGTCAACGCTTTCATGACCGTCAGTTGCTGCGGCAAGGGAACTGTCAAGCCCTGTCGCTGCATCTCCTCCAGGACCGCAGCGGCGTCGAATGCCAGGTCTTTCGAAGCGAGCGCATCAATGATGAAGAGGCCCGTCAACCGACACTGTTTCTCTGGCCATTTGTCGCGTAGTTCGCGCAGAAAGAGCACAGGATTTTGCACGCATGCGACAATATCGAACGTAGCCCACCTAAATGCGGGAACGACCACGGCCATATCCTTCTGATACTTGACCTCTGTCCGTAGGATGAGATAGCTACTCACCGCGTCCCAGTGTTCAACCAAGAACTGGACTACGGATTCCGCATTGCGGTAGTGGTGCATGCAGCGGACAATTATGCGGTATGGGTAGATGTTGCGTGTTTTGTATTCGGCTTCCAATGGTAGACTGTCGATGACGTTGATCACGTTGACCGCTTCGTCTATCTGGCCGGTGAGAGCCAGTGCGCTTGCGCGCAGACGGTACCAGTTCTGCCGCCAGGGATCAAATGCCACGCTGCTTATTCGACCCTCCATATCGGAAAGCAGAAACAAAAGCCGTTCGCCCCACTGTTGCCAATCATGGCGGGTAGTGTGCGTTGGTACTCGCACGATCTGGAGCCGTTCGATTCGGTTGCCTAGCTTCGCCATCTCGCTCACAGACAGCAGCGTGTGCTGGTTATTCGCGTGCAGGGTTTCGTACGCAGACCACGCAGTTTCAATATCCTCGAGAGTGGTGTTCCCCGACAAGGCCCGCGTAATCTGCGCTATCCACGGGTCCGACGACATGGTATTGGTGAATATGCGCGTCGGGTCTCGTTTCAGCGAGTTGTTCGTAGTGGAAGCGTGTCGCCGCTGACCTAGGTCGCTATAGCGTCCGTTAAAAGGATGCACGTATATTCGACACGAGTCTGGCGAGGGCCTCGGACTCGAGCTGCGCTCCATGCGCAGGTGCTGGCGGCACGATGACATACCGGAATGCATCGGTACGTGTTTGCTGCCTGCTGTGTGCGGGCCAAAAGCTCAGGCGACCCGAGCGAACGAGCCAACGTATCTCACTCGCCTGAAGAAGACCCGGGTATACTCTCTGCGCACCGGCCCCCACCCCTCGTATCCTGACACACTTCAGGAGACTCTTCGACCACCGCCCGCTCTTTACCTTTCGCGCCCCGCGGACGGGGCGTGAAGAAGTCCTGGGGAAAGCTAGAACCCGTAGCGCGCGTCAACATCTTCAAAGGAGAGCTAGAGGAGGACCCCCTGGGCGTGAGTGGGCGTGCGGCGAGGATGGTGGTGAAGACGGAGGCGGCTAAGGGTTCCAACATTACAGATCCCACAGGAACGTGCAAGCTTCGGCTGACTGCAGTAGAAATAACTCAGTAAATCACTATAAAACGTTGCGAGTAGCACGTACCCTGCTCCGTGCACCCAAATAATCGACGACAATGAGGGTAGCGGCAGGTTTTGGCTGCGACATCCAGACGTGAACGGAAGATGAGGAACGATGGGCGCTCTTCACAAGCTCTCGTCGGCAACACCCGATAGCAGATCGTGTGTCTAGAAACTCGAGTCAGTTCACACTTTGTACGCGTCCAGTTGAACATTGAGGTACCACTGCTGGAAGTAAGTTTTATAGCTGTATTGTATGTGTTATTGCAATGTATTCTCCAGCTTATACCCATTTTTTTGGTTACAATGGCAGATGCACCGGTACCCGCACACGAGATCATCATCGTGCCCGCCGTCGGCGAGGATGGACGCGAGGCATTGCGCCAGCAGTGCTACGATGTCCGCATTGACGTCTTCCACCACGAACAAAAGTTCCCGCTCGAGACCGAGATAGACGAGTGCGCCTCTTTTCCCTGCCAAGCCTAATAACAATATCACTAGAGCCTAACATCCATACTTCCCGCTCCCGCTCCCGCCCCATGTAACGTTACAGCCTAGACGAAACCGCAACACACATCCTCCTACGCCTAACGCCCTCCCTACGGCCCATCGGCGCGATCCGCGCGTCCAAGGGCAGCAGCTACTACAAGCTGAGCCGGTTAGCTGTGCTACGCGACTACCGCAAGTACCGGCTCGGCCGCGAGCTCGTGCTCGCGCTGCACGAGTGGGTCAGGCAGGACGCCGCGCGCGCAGGGATCACTAGCGGCGCCGTCAAGATACGCTGCCATTCCCAGATATACATCAAGGGCTTCTACGCAAAGTGAGTATCGGGGAAGTGGAAAACTGGAATGGGACTGAGTAACTAATCAATGATTTCGTGTGGCGTTTGGACAGACTTGGCTACGAGCCGGAGGTGCGTACTGCGAACGCCACTCGATCTATGGCGTGATTGCGAAACTAACGCATTGACGGCGCGGCGGTTTCATTATAGGGCGAAGAGTTCGATGAGGACGGCGCACCGCATCAGCTCATGATCTGTACCCTGCCCGTATCCCAGTGACCACTGACTAATGCCTGTATCCCAATGACAAACGGTAGAATTCGTGTATTCAACGCGAGTCCCGTAGATCTAGCTAAAGCACAGTAAAAAAGTCGTCAAGGGGTCGTTACAAGTAACAGGGAGGGGGAGTGTGATGGGGCAGGCGGGACAGATGGGGCACGAGGCGAGCTAGTAATACAACAGATGGAGCGGAGGATACGGTATGGGGTAATGGTATATGGAATACAGGCGGGGTAGTAGTCCGTGAGCGCAGAGCCATAACGCGACGATGCAAGAGAGCTGTCGACAGCAGATGATAATGAGAGAGGGAGGAGCATGATGGCAGATGTGAAAATAAAGACACAGAGATGAACATATATGCAAAGGATCAAGGGATGACCGTCGTCGTGATAGAAGGTATCAGGTATCAACAGCCCAAAAAACAGGTATCCCAAACACGAATCATAAAATAACGTAGCTATATCGGTTCGCGCGTGGGGCCCGGCACTCATGATTGCTTGCGAATGTGGCGCGAGTGCGAGCCGTCCACGGTGGTGTCCTCCTCGCTCTCAGAGCTCGCCGCCTCTTGCTTCAATGGGCGCAAGAAGCTGCTCGAGGGGAACGCGATCGAGTTGATGGGGTTGCCCGGCAAGATGCTGAAGTTGATGCTCGAACTGTACCCCGTCGTCCCGTCCTCGTACATCTTGCGCGCCGCCTCGTACTCGAGCTTCTCCTGCTCAGCTTGCGCCAAAAACGGCTAGATGAAAAAGCGCAAACAAACGGATGCAATTAGTTTGACTTGTCACGACGAATGCATGCACGCGGAAACATTCAAGACTCGTACCTTCCGTTCGTCATCGGTCATGGAGCGCCACTTGGCGGCCGCTAGCACGCTTTGCTTCGTCGTCTCCGTCTCGTCACCGAACACCTCGCGCACGAGCTCTGGGTCTGCCCGGATGCGCTGCAGGAACATGAAGTACGCGCTCAGCGGCTTCTTGGGCGCGTTCGGGTCCTTGATGTTGCCCCTGCGCGACTTCCCTGCCTTGCGCTGGGCTGTACGGAAGGCGTTCTCGCGCTTGATGTCCTCTGGGGTCAAGGTACGCATGTAAGCGGCATGCTCACGCTCCCGGGCCTCTTTGGCGGCTTGAGAACGGCGCCTGTAAGGCTAGAACGGTGCCGATGATCAGACTGAATACAAGCTGATACGATCAAGGGCAGAACACACCTCCTTCTCTTCGGAACTTAACTTTGCGTACTCCTGACCAGCCTCCTTAGCGGCTTGCGCGACGTTCAATTTCTTCTGACTGGAAGCTTGGTGGCGTTGAATCCAATCGGTGAAATACAATTGCCACGCAGACGGCGCCAGCTTCGGAGGCTTGAGGGTCGACTTCAGTGGAGCTATAGAGTGCATGTGATTGTCAGTGTCAGGGCCGTAGATAGTATGTTACGTCCGAGACTCACCATCTGCTTTATCGACGGGCCGATGATCCTCCTCGTCCTGAACCAGACTCCGTTTCTTCCTGCGCACAGTCGCGTCCCTATCATCATGCTCGCTAATCGATTCCGCGCGCCGGCTGTACGCTCGTGACATGGACGGGCGGACATTCGACGGGCTCGGCGCGCTGCTGGACGTGAACACCTCGGTCAGCGGAGTAAAGCTCTTGCGTGCCGACGATGTCCGCGGACGCTGCGTCGCAAAGGCGTCCTCGGTCGGCGACAGCGGCGGCAACGGCGAGGTGGGAATCGCCAACGCGGGCGACGACACGGGCAGCGAGGGCGTGGACGGCTGCCAGAGCTGAGACGCCCATGTCGGCGGGCTGAACGTGGGGTCCGGAGGCGACATGGGCGAGTACTCGTGGTGAGCATGGATTGCGCCGCCGCTCATGGAGGCGTCGAGGCCGGGCGAGTACGAACGCGGCAGCGGCTGTAGAGCGGCGTACGCGGTCGTTGGCGAGAAGGGGCTCACATCGGGGAAGATGGACGAGCGGTCGCTTTGGGCAGCGAACGAGCTCGCGGCCGACGACTGCGACGGCGTGAACGGGATGTCGATGGGTGCCGAGGCGGGTGGGAGTGGGGGGAGGTCTGGGTCGGTGAGCCAGTTCGAGTAGTTGAAGTCCTGCATGGACGAGGAGGGCATGTCGAAACCATTGTGCGCGCCGGAGGCAAACGATCGATCGCTCGGAGACAGATGAGGAGGCGCGCCGTACTCGAGCTGGCTGGAGGTCGACTCCGGCGAGCCAGGGAAGAAGGACATGGAGGACGGGTGTGACGATTCCCAAGACATGAAAGGTTTAGAATCGTACTCTGACGAAAGCGGTTTTGATTCGTACGCGTCGTCGAATTGAAATATCATGCTGTGGTCCGAGTCCGAGATCACGGCGTCGAAGGAGTCGTCGGCGAATGAGAGAAAGGGAGACTGGTGGTCTGCAAGGGACATGTCAGAGGCGGCGAG
Source organism: Phlebia tremellosa (assembly GCA_011032875.1). Classification (NCBI taxonomy): domain Eukaryota; kingdom Fungi; phylum Basidiomycota; class Agaricomycetes; order Polyporales; family Meruliaceae; genus Phlebia; species Phlebia tremellosa. The sequence goes on from JAAIFI010000302.1 coordinate 10,327, forward strand.
GGCGATGGCAAGGCCGTCGTCGTCGTGGTCGCGTCGATAGAAGGGGCTGGCAGGCATGGAGGGTGAGGCTGACAGGACGAAGGGCCGGCGGGAGGAGACGCGGGGTCTTAAAAGGGGAGAGGACGCGTTGGACTGATGGATCAGAGATGGGGCTATATATTGGGCGGAGGGATACCGAGCGGAAAGGGTATGTCGAGATTTGCCAGATGGCGATATCCTCGATAGTCGCTGTCGGAGAGGGGTTCGGCTGAAGAACGACTCGAAGCCCGCCCTCGGAAGACGCACTGGCATTCGGGTGCGCCTCCAGTGACTCGAGGTCCTTCTGTAGTCCTATTCTGTAGCACCTATTCCGTAGCTAGCAGCACTGCTTCCACCTGCGCTTCCTGCTGCTACTCGGACAATGGAGAGGGGTTCAAGAACCTGTGGGATCGTCGGGGCGAATGTCCTAGCCCCGCGATATCGAGAGATCCCGAGGAAGCTGCAAACTTTGGTAGCTCTATGAAGCGTATAGACTGAGATCAGACACACAATGTATCAGATGTATCACTGTATCACCCATCTGAATCGATGCAGCAGACGCACGCACGAGAAACTAGTGCCGCACTCAGGCCTTATCACAATCTTCCACCCACTTGCAGTGTCTCGGGTACTGTCAGCTCTTTTCCACGCAGCCGTTCGGGATACAGCAGCAGCCAGAGCCAAGTGACAGTCGCAGCAGGGCCCCAAGTGACGGTCAGAAGCGTATATCAGCAGTGAGTAGCAGCAAGTCAGTAAGAGTCACTTTCGGGCAGTGTCACAGAGGCAGGTCGACGTCGAGAGCAACAGAGAGCAAACACACAAACTCAACTTTCCCGGCGCCGTTACGGCGCGAAATTGCTCCCACATGCCGTCGGCGGCTCCTCCGGCCGGTCCATCCGAACTATTCAAAATGTAATCCCAATGTCAACCTCCCACAAAGGGCAACTCTGACCCGTAATAACGGACGAAGCGCTCCGGAGCACGGGCTGTCGCCTTCCGTTGCCGGCGCATCACCTACGGCCGCTTCAAGCGTCCTTCTCATGGTATTCGCAAAGAACTCCTCGATGCAATTCTGAGTTATGACAGGTGTGAAATGGGTGTGAACACAGTCATTTCATCCTGTACACATACGGACTCCTTTGTTTCCAGAATGCTGTATATTGAATCTTCGAGAACGAAGTACATGCATGTCGCGAACATACGGTCACAGCACCACAATACTGTCCGCAGGCCGGTATTTGGGATTGTGGTACACGCTCTTCCCGACCTGCCACGATTCCAATTGCAAACGCAGACGCAGAAAAGTCGGACACATCCACCGTTAGTAAATCGAGTGATTGCACCACTAGCGAATCCGAGAATAGGCTTACCTCCCAATCCTTCACGTCCTTCATAATCTCCTTCTCTCTCGCAAGCGCGGCTTGCTGACGTCGATACGCGTCTCTATCGCCCTCGGCCAGCAGCAAGGGCACCAGGTGAATCCGTGACCACACTTTCTCTCGTTGAAGTTCCCTGCACAGGTAATCGTAATCAGTTCAATCCCCTAAACCTCTTTCCCATATGACCAAATCAAGCGCGCTCTGTGATAACAGCGTATCGTGCGGTCGGATCCAGCGAAGAACCCAAAGCAAGCCACGTTCTACGACGTGCGGGTCTGTGACTGGCCACGCTCAACGTCCGCCTGACCTGCGGGCTCGTCCAATGCGCAGGAACGCCTTCCTTCCAGCCCCTCCGTGCTAACTTCCACGTACCTCTTCTCCAGGTTGCCTAGCCCGACTCGCCAGAACCCGTACGCACAAACAGCCGTCACTGCGCCGAGTATGACGACCCCGCTCGGTCCGCGAAACGGAAGGTTCCGCTTGTACTTGATGGCTTCGAAGCCCCCAGCAGGGGGCATGTCCCTGCGCAGGAGTGAATGTGCACATGCTGAGCGCGAACTCTGTTGACAAAAGCGTCGAACAATGGCCTACTGTCTATATGGAGCGGACACTGTCATGCGAAACGCGAAGTCAATTGTTGTGAACACGAGTTGGCAGCGGATTACACGTACTCTTGATTTATGAAGTCGCGGGACGATGGTATTCGTCCAGTATCCTAGAGGCGGTGTAAGAGGGTATGTAGAGTGCACCGCAGACAGCAGTGGTGGACAAACAGGAGGTTGATGAAGGACGGGACGAAGTACTGGACGTCGCGGTGCTTACCGCGGCCGGCCGCCAATCCACAAGCGCTCATTTGTCGTAGCCACGTGGGGTTATATTTTCCCACGGTTTTCGCGATGGGATTGGCAGCACTGCAAGTGTCATTAATTTCTGCAGCTCAAGGGTTGCGAAGAATGGTCGGTGACGGTGACCAGCGCACTGCATTGCCCTTGTACTCTGACCACCGATGCAGTGTGTGTCGTGAACGGCGATGCAATTTTACAACGCTTTCGTACGAGACGGTTGAAACGGTGACAGATCAGTCGCTTCTCGGAGGTGACGGATGGTCGCTGAACGTTTGACCGTTGAACGAGAATCTCGATAAGTTTTTGGTGATTGCTGTGTCGAGCTCTGTACAATGCGTATGTGCTATCCTTTACGCCTGTGCTCGCGACGAGATGCAATATTATTTGTGTTGGCGAAGCGTGTCCTGAACGTCTCGGCTGTGATGCGCACTCGCGATCCGGAAGAAGCCGAGGGGTTGATGTCGACTTTGTATGGGAAGTTGAAAACTCAACGCCATGACAGCGCCGTCAAGCGATGCAATACAGTAAGCCCGAACATTAAGGCCCGCTCACGGGCTCGCCCGTTCTTAGCCGCCGCCACCATGTCTCGTCAACCCTCTCCTGGTCCTCCATCCTCGCACAACAACCAGATGTACCATCAACAACCGCTCTCCTCGTCATCCAAGCAAAGGACGAAACCCTTTGCTACAAACATACCCGGCGGCGCTGACGATGTCAAATACCAAGCCAAGTACAAAGAGCTCAAGAAGAAAGTCAAGGAAATCGAGTTGGTGCGTGCATCCATACGGCAGACAGAGCCTCATGCTTACATGCACTGGATATTGCTGACCCCCCGATAGGACAACGACAGGCTGTATCTCAAGCTCTTATTGGCAAAAAAGAACATACGTCGCATGAATTTGGAAAGAGCGTAAGCTGGTGGCGACACCTTCTCTGTATGTTCATATTGCCTCACTCACGCCTTGTGCTCTCTGCAGCATCTTATACGAAAGACTCGCGGAAGTTCCGCCCACCCCGGGGAGACACCCGCAGGAATTACCTCCTGAGCATGATCCTATGTACGCGCAACCGCCTTCTGGACCTCCCGATTCCTCTCATTCCGTAGATCCACACGACCAAGCTCTGCAAGACTACTTACGGAATAATCCAAACGCCCGGATCGTGCAGGGAACAGATGGCAGAGTTGTGGCGATAGAGGATCCAACAGCGAATGGAGCGAGGGATCGTGCTGCTACTGCTTCTTCTGGACCGCCCCCTCCCCACGGACTACCTCTCGTTCAGGGTTATCATGACCCTAATCGTCAACTACCACCCTTACCCCTTCCTGTGCCTAGTATTCGTGAACCGCATGAGGAATTGTCTATGTCCAATAACCACGGATATCATGCAGCGCCTCACCAGTCAAATAATCATTCTGCTCACCGTTCCCGAGGCTCGTCTGCCAGAGCAGATCGAGATTCAAACCAAGTAGAGCCGTCCCGTCTGGATTCTCTTGCTGCGAGGCACAACGTTCACAGTCGGAGTTCGAGTTTATCTGGCGAGGGTCGTGGAGAGTCCCGGTCAAGGCGGGCGGACGTCCGTGACGCGGCTGTTGCCCAGCACGGGCCTCCCCCTCCCCACGCGCAAGTCACCACCCCAGACGCGCCGTCCTCGCCGCCGCTGCCCCAGTCTATGCCGTCGCCCACGCAGGGCCGCATACACAACCACCAGCGCATGGGCCCGGGCGTGCACCTGCACCGCCAGCAGGAGCGCGACCCCGAGGTCACCCGCCAGCTCCTGCGCGAGCGCGAGGCGGAGCGCGAACGCGAACGGGAGCGCGAGATTGCGCTGCGTGAGCGGCTGGCGGCGGAGGAGGAGGACCTGCGCCTCACGACGATGTGGGCGCGCGAGCGCGAGCACCCCGCGGCGGCGCGCGCTGACGTGCAGGTTGGGGAACCTGAACGTGACCGCTCGCGCTCTGACTCGCCCGGCTCGCGTCCGTCGTCCGGCCAGTCGCAGTCGTACGAGCGCGCCCGCCCGCGGGTCGCGAACCTGCTCGCGCCCGAGGGCGATTACTATGAGCCGCGCGAGGAGAGGATACCCGCGTCGTCCTCTGTGTCGAATACCCGCGGATACCCGTCGGAGGGGTCCGTCGCGAGTGCTGTGTCAGACTCGCGGAAGCGTTCGCATTACGATATGGAAGCCGACGACGGCCACAGCGGTGGTCGTTCCCCCCTGGGTCGTGAGGGTTCTGCTGCGGGCTCGGTGGATGCCTTGCCCGTTTCGCACGATGTAAGGAACTCAAAAAGGGTCCACGCTGATGAGGACGTGGCCCTAGGACGCATGTCGTCCGTCCGTGATGAACATATGGACCAGGATGACTAGTTGGATTGGATGGATGATGCGGTCAAACAGGCAAGACAAATATCGTTGTCACGGATTCGCGCGTTGTTCGATTATGTGCTGTGCTCACCGCTTCTTGTAAACAGACTGTTATGCTACAAAGTGTAGGACTATGGCTCTTTTGGATCTTGGGACGGCTTCTCCTTGTTGTATCTCTCGCAGTTATGTTATGCCAATGTATCGCTTATTCCCCGACCGCAGCGGCTACGATGATATGAGACCTTTGCCATCTGTCAGTGTTTCGATTGCATAAAGACTGGGAGTCACCGTGCGCATCCGAAAATGACATGTGAAATGCTAAACAAGATAGTCTCCATTCTAGCAATCTCAGATGGGCCTGCATTACTAGGTTTTGAAGGCAATATGGCAGACGCAATCGGTCAGATACACAATTGTACATATGATACTGCATGCAGCGATCCTAGGGTTGAGTCACCCATTCTATACCGAAAGGAGATGTGCGGGAGCGGGGAGGTTGGCTGGCCCGACGTCGTTTTCCAAACACACAAACAAGTTTACGCGATACCATATGCACTCGCCATATACATGAGCTTCTATGATTATTATGCAGTAGCGTATGAGTCTAACTCCAAGGTGTCCGCAATGTCATTACTATCCAAGGAAGAGTCCCATGCGGCCGTCGAACGCTCAGCCGAAACATGATAGATTCGGCTGGATGAGCAGTCCACTGGTGTCACGACTGTGCCCTGCCACTTTCTAGCCAAGCGGGCGCCGTACCACCACGGATTGAAGATCTCCAACATCATTTCGTCATCCGAGGGATCGTGCAAAGCCAGCCGCTGGCGCTCCTCGATGGAATCCATCCAGTCGTCGTCGATGCCGCTTTGCACAGTAGCAGATTCCCGAGAGTCCAAGACGACGTCCATAATCGAGACCAGGTGCCCGCGAGATACCGTGTACAGATCCGCGACCGCCTGTGCGCGCATGCAGGCCTCTTTCGCTGACTGGCCCGATGACGACGTCGACGACCGACGGGGCGTGCTGGCCTTCGCCGCCCGACGTGCGCGGCGCCGCTGAGGCAGACTATTCGGTGCTAGTGCAGGCACGGCGGTGGGGCCAGCCTGTGGCGGCTTTGCGCTCCATCGACCGGTAGGTTTCGTGCCGCCTTTGGGCCTGCGCTTGTCCGGGGCTGGCAGCAGCTTGGACGGCCGGGCGATCTTGCGGTCAGCGGACGGGGCGAGAGCTTTGTTTGGGCGGATGTGCACTCGCGCGCTCCGACGGGTGTCCTTGACTGCTGCGTGCTGTGCAGCTTGGCTGCTACGCGCCACACGTAAAGTTTGGACCTAAACCCCGAATGAATAACAAGCTCACCTTTCAGGAACGCCGGCGGGCCCAACACTCAGACTAATGCCACCGAAATCGTGTGGGTTGATGATAGAGTGGAGGTTCATGGTTGTCGTATTTTATCTGGAGATTGGGCAGCCTCACGGACTTTAAGCTGCAAAGACATTGGGATGCGGACTGGCGGGGCTGCGATCCGCTGGGCCACACCGTTGTGACGCGCTCCCGCCGCTCGGTGCGGGAATAGCCGCCCTGCGATATACTTCCGCTCGCGGATCCAATACTCATTGCGCAACGGCGCCCTGGTTCGATCCGTCGCCTGCACAGTGATGGGGCTAACGGACTAGTGGACGTGAACCTTGTCAGAGATACACAAGGAGGCGAAACACCGGGGCGCTGCCGACTGAACAGACGCAGCAGTCGTCCCTGGTGCGATGATAGGGGCTAGATACAGCGTCCTCGAATGCTGAATCGGACCGAGTGGACAGCGGGAGTGAGAAACTGCAGCCAGGATTTGATGAGAACATGGTCAGGTCCTGGAGGAGATGTCGAACGTGAAAGTCAAACGCCCTGCAGACCCACCGCCACAAAGGCAGCCAACCGCATGGCGGCCCGCCGCAGAACACCCAGCCCGACTAAGGTTTGCGAAGCAGCGCACTTACTAATGAATGGAAGGGCTATCTGCGAACGTTCCCATCGTCTCAGGGCACAGAACACCAGCTGGTATTTGAGTGCGCTTTACTGCGTAAGTGTCCGGGGTGTAGGCCGCCACATGGGCAGCGCTACGAACGGGCGCTAAGGGTGGTCACGGAGGTGCGTAGCCTCAAGGCACCCTGACAGGCGTCCTGGGCTTGAGCTTTGCACGCAGCCATCCTGCGTCATAGATGGCTTGTCGAGATTGTTTATGACTGTGAGACGGGGCAGCCGGTCATCAATCTTGTTTGCATCGGGAACTGTGAACCTACGGATGAATATCAGAGTCCCAGCACAAGACGAGAGATAGCTCATGATAGCAGGTCTTGTCCAGAACTCGAGAACCCCGCCTGCGAACTCCGAGAACTGAATGAGCCGCGGCAAGTCCTAGCCCGCGTGGTGGAGAAGATTCGAGTCATTCGACCTGCGTAGCCTAGACAGAACACGAGGATACCAATCTCTGTCGGGATATGTCGCACCAACACACGCGAACAGGATCCACGAGAAGAAGAGATAAAAAGAATTCGGATTGTCCGTGACGAATAGTATACAAACCGTCCAATTGGGAATCCTCTCGCGTTCTGACATGCGAACATACCATCCTCCAGACCGTCAGAGTCCCCTTGCCGTCACCGATATACGTGATCCGCTGGAGTCGAGGTCAATACAGAGCTTCTGCCGAAGAACGATGCCGACACATACCGTACAAGTTCGCAGCGATTTCTGCTTCAGCTCTGTCTCCATTGGCCAAGAGCTTCTCTTTGTTATAAAGCAGTTCCTCGCGAGTTTCAGTCGAGAACTCTTGGTTTTGCGCTGTGGATCGCAGTCAGTCCGCAGGTTCAAAAATAACACGGGGCTGGAACAGGATTAACGTGCGAGAGTTGCCATTGGATATGGAACAATGGGAAACCCTCGCTGCGCTTCCCATCCCACAGTACTCGTAAACTTACTCTCGACAATGGCATCCACAGGGCAGGCCTCCTGACAGAAGCCACAGTAAATGCACTTGGTCATGTCGATATCTAAAGGGGCATTAGCGGAACAACGTGACAATCCTGTTCTAGCACGAACCGTATCGTGTAGTCCGTCTGGACCCATCCTGACGCGCCTCACTCTCAATAGTAATCGCCTGAGCGGGGCAGATAGCCTCGCACAACTTGCATGCTGACGCATACTCCGTGAGCACGTGTGCGGCGGAAATGAGTTAGAGACGCGTACCGATGCACCGTTCCTCGCCGCTGGGGTATCTGCGCAGAGCGTGCTCACCTCGGAAACGAGGAGAAAGCGGACCCTTCTCAAAGGGATACATGATGGTATATGGCGGCCGGAAGAACTGCTCCATCACAATCCACATGCCTGCGGGGGCCGTATCGCGCTCAGACGGTGCAGATGACGAAAAGCGGGTTGCTGGTACGTACCCCGCATAATCTCGGTCAAGAAGAACAAGTGTACGGCTTTCTCGATGGCACTGGGGCCTCCTGCGTAGGGGTTCGGCGGAGATTGCTGTTCAGCTCGATTAGATAGGTGACTAGGGAGTTCCTTGTGTACCGGCTGGGCGTGTCGATGGGGAGTGTTACAGATGGTACGGGAGGCGAGGGGGAGTAGGGCGGGAATGCGCTGGTTCATTCTCCCGGCACCAGCGGCGAGTCTAAGCGCAGATGCGCCGGTAAGGGACGCACGGAGGAACGCCATTGCTGTGGTCAGGAGCGTCGAGGACGTGCGCAACGACGAGCAGGGATGCGTTTATTATGCGTTGGGACGCACGGGGCAGCTCAACGCCCTCCGCACCAATAAACAGACGCTCAGCGGGTAGTGCCGGGACATCTTCACGAGCCAATCAGACATCGCGAATCTCATAATACTCCCGCGGCATTTGCTCCTGTCCGCGACCACCACCAGCGACCACCACAACCACATCGACGACGCGTAGTGAAGATCGTACCATCCTCACCAACACAGCAATGTCGAGTTCAGCATCTACATCAAAGAAATCGGTACAACCGAAGGTGCCTCAGCTAAGCTCACAGGGTACGTCAGATCATGATTTGTAGTCATATGGTGGTGAATGGACGACCTCCGCCAGCCAGAGATCCAGCAGAATTACTCTCGACTGCAAGGTGAACTGCAGACACTCGCAAACAAAATTGGAGAGCTCGAACAAGAAGCAGAAGAGCATACGTGCGTCTTTTTTCGATCCATTCATTACGGTCCTGATTGACGTTCTACTTCCCAGGCTAGTGCTATCCTCTCTGAACGACGTTCTTGTGGCGGAACCCGATCGGAAATGCTTTCGCCTGGTGGGCGGTGTTCTCGTGGAGCGCACGGTGAAGGACGTTGTGCCTGCTCTGCAGATGAATCGTGATGGGGTGCGTTTCGGTCGCGTGCGATGCTTGATGGTCTTCTAACATTCATCGTCCATATATCGTTTTATAGATCCAAAAAGTCATTTCCAACCTCGCAGAGCAATATAAGAGCAAGGAGGCAGACTTCGAGAACTTCAAACGCGACTACAACATCCGGCCAGCAGCTCTTGCATGATAGACCATGATTGAGAGACTGGTGGCGTGACGACCTTCTGTTGTGATCAACTTCGTGCTTCGGTGAGTTCTCAGGTTTTAATGAATGTTATGGTTCACTGATGTGATTGCAGATGATTACAGTGTATTTATATGTTCTGCAAGAAGTAATTCCAGCGATCGTTACACGCTAGTGCGTATCTGCGATCCGAATTTGGCCTCTGGACACGATGCTTCCTCGAAAGTCTGTGTCCATTCTGCGCTAAGGAACGACCCTCGTTAGCCTGAACAGCTATGAATTCTACGACCGGCATATGAAGGCTTCACAGAATCGTCTTGTTGTAAAGCTTCGATTGAGCGTCTATGTCGCACGTGCTTGCAGTCTAGCCAAAGCGCGACCGGCGCTAATGCTATCGATACCTTTCACTTACATCCTCAGTTGCGCGGACCGTAAATGACTGACAGTCATTCGAAAGACGTTCAGGACGTGCTGCAAGGCGACGGAGAACGTGTTGTTTCGTTCAGTGGTAGAAGTCAATACAGTCCCAATGGTGGCGGTGTCTCCGCTTGTGGTCTGGCCGCTCTGAATTCCGCGAGACTGGTTCTGCAGAAGGACAGAGAAGGTGTCCGTGGGTCTAAGCTGTTAGAAGAGATGATGAAGCAGGAGACATTTGAAGTACTTATCTCCTTGATTGTTGTTCTTTTCGTTAACGAGGCTTGTTAGGAGATCCTAGGGATATGTACGCAATGGACAAGTCCCGCGCACCTTGACGTAGATGACATCTACAGCGCACCCATATTCGCGAAGAGCTTGACCCTCATGTGGTCTGAATACGAGCAGCCCGGTTTCAAGCAGTTCCAGGACTTGCTCGGGTGGGTCTCCGTGCCCTTCAGTATCATATTCCCAACACGCCTAACTTGCACCCAGCCGCTTGCAACAAAGTGAAGCAGGGTCTGCTGCACTTGTCATAACGCGGCCCCCGGAGATTGTTAGCGTGTTCAAGATAGCGACCGACGCGACTCCAGCGTTCGTGACGTTCGACTCGCATCCGCGTCAGAAACACCCCGATGGCGCTGCGTTCGTATTCCATTCGTCGCTCGATGCGACCGCGTCCTACCTGAGCGATCTTCTCCAGTTCGATCCCGCTCTTCTTGCCGACCCAACGCTGCAATGGCAAGCCCAGCTGCTCGCCCATTACTCTGCCCATATGTTCGTTGCAAAGGAGGTGCCGACATCCTCGACTGATTTGTTGGACGCCTTGATGGAAGCAAGCCTCGACGTCCTTACTTTGAAGGCTGAGATATCTGAGCTCAATGTGAGGAACAGAGCGCTGGAGTCGGACAATAGAGTCTTGACCGAGGAGAACACGTTGCTAGAAGCGAAGGTGGAAGATCTGGAGGAGGATGTCAGGCGGCATATCCGTCGTGCAACCTTCTCTGAGACAACGGGTGAGAGCAAACACGCGACCAATAGTTCTATCAGCATACCCGTCCTCCCGCCGTCTAGCAAAATCGACATACCCCATAACAATGCATTTGCCTCCTCCTCGAAGAGCGTGTTCGAACTCCATACAGGCGAGGTCCAGGACGACGAGACCTTCGCATCCCTTGTCCAGATGGAGTGGCAAGAACAGGAAGAGCCCGGCGCCAAACTTGCATATGAACGACAGCGGGAGTACGAAGAAGAAGACAGGATTTTGAGAGCCCAATACGAAACGTTGAAACAGGAGCAGCCTCAGAGGTTCACATGCGGGGTATGCTTAGAGGAAGAGGCTGAAGACATGGTTGCCAACATCGACGGATGTGGACACAGCTTCTGCAGGTACGAGGTCTCTCCGACTGCCACAATACGCGAGCTGATACAAATGAAATGCAGGAATTGTGTGCTATCTTATCTTCGTTCTAAGCTAACGGAGCATCGATACCCCATCCCCTGTCCTGTCTGTGTCACGGAGAAGAGTGGATTCGATCCCGGAAGTGGGTGTGCCACTTTCTTCCTTGATCATCAGACGCTCAATCTCGCTCTGCACAGTCGTCAGCGGGACGTTAGCCCAGATTGTCGGCCTTACAGAGGAAGAGTATGCAGTGTTCACCGAATTGGAGCTCGCCGCTTTCTCCGTACCTCTTCATTGTCGAAAGTAAGCCTTTTCGTCCACACCACCCAGACGGCTCTGACGACAGACCCCAGATGTCAGCAGACAGCTTTCGTGGATAGAGACGAGTATGACGCCCAAGCAGTCATCGTATGCCCGTTGCCTGGTTGCAACTATGCGTGGTGTAAAGCTTGTTCAAGAGCCATCGAGATTGGGGGCCCTCCGCACTCATGTGACGGTACAGCCGAGCTGAACCATCTCATGAGTGAGCAAGGCTGGAAACATTGTCCGGGTACAGTATTTTTCATGTTATTATCCCGTTCTTGTGCCTTGATCTAATTCCCTCGTAGGCTGTCGTACTCCAACATCGAAGATTGAGGGTTGCAATCATATGACCGTAAGCGTATAGCATTGCCATCACTCTATCTCTGACACTGAAGTCTCCTGTTCGAAGTGCATATCTCCAAGTTGTAATACGTACGTGCTATACACAATTTTATCTTATTGTCACCTTGCTAACCGGCATCTCTGTTTCAGCCACTTCTGCTATCTTTGTGGAGACACCATCATCCAATCCGTGCGACGAGAAGATATTAGGCAGGCTTTGTCCAATCATTACACTCGATGCCGTATGATCGACGATATTGTCGATACGCCACGTCGTCGACGTTGACTCAAAGTCGCGTATATTGGCATGTTATTATCGTGTATTTTACAAGAAATGAATGGCCGATTCTCTTGGTACATCCCAGACAATGGGTTCTCAAAGATCGATACGAGTACGATTCAAAACGACATTGTGCTTTCAGACCTTCATCAATGCTCCTCGGGGTCTCCTCAAGGACTCCGCAATACCAAGGAAGGTTTCGGCCAGGCGGACCTGATATGAAGTCGGTTAGATGCCCATCTCGCTGTTAATGCTGTACTCACAGAGTCGAGTGCCTCAGTGTAAGAAGATGCAACGAGCGGGTGCATTGGATCCACAGGTACTCCTCTCTCCACTCCGCTCGCAATTTGCGCCATTCTGCGTAGGATGGTGTTCGAGGGGCCAAAGGCCACGGAGTGGAACGAGAGAGGCCTCCTGCGGGTCACATCAGTAACAGCGTGTTATAGAGGAGTTTAGATCACGACGTACCCCAAAGCTACTGCCCGACGGCACAGATCGCGTACTGTGCTGTCTTGTACTTCACATTCGCCGTCGGAAAGAAACACAACGACCGGGGACCTAAGTGAGACTATTTGAGCAAAATGTGCTTAGCATAGAGCATAGGATGTATCTTCTGACCTTTCAGCACTCCAGTGAGTTTCCATGCATACCTGTGCTGCTTGCAATGCAGCAGTATAATTTGTTCCTCCATCGGCGCCATAGCGGAGAACTTGGTCGAGCAGGACCTCAGGAGTACTGGTGAAATCGTTGCTGACGGAATTCACAACACCCTGATGGAAAAGGAGCACGCTATACGCATCTCTGCGATTGGCGGTCCCACCCAATGCGGTTTGTCTGGCACTCCAGAAAGCATAGAGGGAGGAATAAACAGAACCGATGCGATTGTCATGTCGACCCGCGATTCTTGCCGTCACTGGCGTATCGCGCAATGGTCGACGATCATCGTAACCCATGGAGCCTGATCTGGTGATAAAAATTCAGCGAGATAGATGATTTTAGGCTAGATAAAACGGTTACCTATCGATCACGAAGATGCTGACCAAAGAATGCGAGTATTCAGAAAGGCAATCCGAACAATAGGAAACAAGGTCTTACACGTGGAACGCCTGCTGCATCTGTGCAGGATTTCTGCAACTGAAATGATGTCCATCGCCGGATACGTAGCCAATGCCACCTGGAGGCGCTTGGCCAGCTGCAAGAGCAGCGTGAAAAATCGGCAAGTTACAGTACGATGGCGTCGCTGGGCCATTGGCGTCTCCTTGATGCTCAGGGCCTCCACACATCGCATCACTGTACACACATATCCATCATGCGTCAGCAACCCTGGAAGAATCATGAACCTACCATTTCGAGAAATTGACGCGGTCTTCTTGCGAATATGGATCTAGAGAGCGTCAATAGCGGTGAGATTTCTAAATCTCAATATGGGAGAGACGAGATATAAACCTTTGAAACCTGAGAATCCGGTAAGCAATCAGGTGCTTTCAGACCAATTTCCACGACAACGTACCCGTACGTCTCCAATAGAGGTCATGAGCTATGAAATCTTTAGGCCGGTTGGCTTCAGGCACCATCGGAGAGGCTATATGCTGCAAGTCCGCCCCACGGCAACTCTGAGGGTTCTCTGATCGACAGTAATCAATATGCGCGTGTCGCCCTAGAGTGCGGCACAACATGGAGCACTTCAGGCATTGATCAGCGAAACTATGGGCTCGTACACAATGACCGTCAATAACGCACCAGCATGGGGGCACCGTCATCGTTCGAGCCGAATCGATGCCCATTCACCTCAAGCGCGGTGCCTTCGGGCCCATCTACAGCCCACCTTGTCCGGGACATTGATCCATGGCTAGTTTCATGTTCCTGTTGAGTGTGTCCTGCATTTGGAGTCAGAAATTGTCGCAGAGACATCTGAAACGCGCGCACCGAGCGGTAAGGTACAGAAATAGCCGCAATATTCACATCTGAGTCACTGTTAGCAGAAATCTACTTTTGCGGCATCGTGGTTCTTACCTTGTTTCGCAGAAATGAAAAGCCTTGGGATCTTGGTTGTGACTGTGCTTCCCTGGGTGCGTAGTTTCGCCGGGAGGGACTGGAATAACGCAAGGAAGACGCTTTGAGACTGGTCACAGTGTCCTCAGTTATATCCTACATGAATTGAAATTATCATGCAGACCTTGAGTGTACTGCATAGAAAGACGGATGAGTACTACCAATTATACGATAAGAAAGAGAAAAGCGAACCTTGGTATACTGGAAAGTCTCGTGCCTGCCTGTAAACGTTGCTTCCATCGATTGTGGGGCAGTCTCAATTCGACAAATGCCGGGCGACTGACATACAGCAGAGCATGTATGTTCCTGGCTGTATGACCAATTACTACGGAACACATACTATATCTGAAGTTCCATCCTTACCCACAGAGATGCACGGCTCCGAGCTCAAGGGCGTGTAGATGATTGGAAGACGCACAAAGCCTCTTACAGAGCTGACAAGCTAAAGGACACGATTGTTTCTTGCAAACGTGTTCAGCATGGTCTTGTTCACTGTCAAGTAGCAGAATGATTAGTAGCAATGACCGATGTCTTTTATCGTACCTTGAAATATGACACGTCTCTTGGCAAGTATATAGGGATTGATCGGGTAATCGTACGCCAGAGAGACTGCAAGGCTGTCAACAAGTCATTCATGTACTCTGATTCAACTTCATGAGGAAGAGAAATTTACCATCCCGCACTCGTGAGATTGAGCTGGGCATAGATGGTCTTCGTCGATATGGTTTACAATCTGAACGCAATATGAGACTCATGAAAACTCAGTTGTGTGAAAGATGCCACCTTTCCGCAGCGTTCTAAACATCCCCCTTTACCTGCGAGGCGACAAGGCTGGCCACAGAGATGGGCCGATATGTCGCAACTAGAGATCGGATGAGTGTGCAACATGAGTTAACCTAATTGTAATAAGCCTACATATGCGCGCCAGAATGTCCAGCGCTGTTGCCGATATCAGCATACTTGAAAAAAGTTACATATCAGTAGATGGAAGTAGACGTACGGCAAACCACAAGATTCATCTATGCCGCCATGCTCGTCCTGAAATTCGCATTCATAGGCGCATTGATGGTCGGTACGGCAGTTATGGGCTCCATCATGATGTCTCGCGTGTAGGCATAGGAGCTGACAGTCCGCGCATTGAAGCTTGCAGAGCTGAATACTTGCCTTGAGACCGACGACCATCGACTCGAAAGACCGACGAATGGTATCAAATTCCGGGGCGTCAGCTTTGAATCGCTCCATGTTCACGTCCAGCCACTTCCGGACATGATAAACACGCATATCGGCCAGACGTTCGAGATATGAGCCAAGCCCGTCGGTCCAGAGAGGGTCGGGGCAATGAAAACGTGAGTCGTACTGGTCCCAGTCGGCTTGCAGGACTGCCAAGCGCTGCTCCTGCAGTTGTTGATCGCTCTCAGCTTTCGCAGAAATGAAGAAGTGTGCATTGCTATCGGGCGCGTCGATGGGCGACCCATTATCCAAGTCCTTTATTGTACTGAGCAAAAGTATAACATACAAAATGACGACTCTTACCTTAAGAGGCTCGAAATCTGGTTCAAGCTCGCTGCCGCCGGTACTTAAGGCTATAGGTAGCGTACCCAACAGTTGTTGTGCTCGATGAGATGCAAGGTTCTCTGAAATTCCACGGTTTGACTTTATTCCTGCTTCATGAATGAAGCTACTTACGGTCAAGAGAGCCCCAGTCGTTCGTCTTATTGAATTGTCAGTGGAATTAGCGCGTGATTGACGACGACATGACGAACTTTCAATTTTGCCATTAAAGTCTTCATCGTTTGTAGAAAAACGCCCGCTTTGGGATGCGAGATCGGCTGTTTATCCAGCATTCGTTTCAGTCTAGGAAATAGACTGTAAAACTGTCGGGATTCTATGACAGGCCACGGTATGATCGCAAGCTTCCCGGCGTGAAGACGCGTGATAAAGTTGGACTCTTGTTCGATTTCGACAATCCGTTGAAATTTGAGACTGAATCTGTATACATCTTAGCCTTCACGAACGACAGCACGCTTGAACAGATGGAGCTTACTCTTTAGTAATTTCTGTCTTGTCCGAATCAACGACGTCCTGTGATTGATGTAAGTAGATGGTCCAATACAGCTTTGTAAACAGACCAACCTTGATAATGATGACGAGGGTGGATTTGAAAAGCGACGGGTTTGATGCCGGATCTAGCACTGTTGACGAGGACTGGAACGACTGGAACAAGCCTGTTATATCTCTTGAGAGCGCAAAGTTATTGCGAAACAGAACCTGTACAATGTTCTATGATGATGGGCCTGAGGAGAAAGGAAAGTATACATACCAGATTGGAGAGCGCCGTGTTGAACAAGACGAGCAAGCTGTCTTCTTGAGCGGAACGCTCTATACTGTGTACACCTGATGCAATATTATTAGCGGGGCTTGAATGAGGCGTTTTATCCCAAGAGTGTTTGTTACCTTCGAAATCAAGAGCGACAATGAGAGCTTTGGTAGTAGGAGTCACAGACATCCAAACTCCCTCTGTGGTACGCATAGCAGATCCAGCAAACGAGGTGTCAACGAGATGATTCAATGCAAAACTCTTCCCCACAGACTGTTCACCTATAGCCCGTTATCAGCAAAGCGAGCTGTGTGGAAGAATGCTCAAGAACCTACCCATAGACGTCACGACCCTCACAGGCTGAAAAGTGTCAGTCATCGCCTCCTGTGGTATATGCTATGTTGAAACACACCTTGGAAGCCATATACGACTGGAATATCGATTCATACCATCCAAAAGACAGGCCGTCGATAACTTGATCCACCGTCGCACCGAGTAAAGACCGTTCCTGTTCTGATGACCAGATACCATCCTTCAGCGGTACGAAGCGATTGTCTCTTGCCACGGCAAGGTGAATAGGGATGAGGCAGAGGATGTCAACAAGCCATTCCCCAGCCTTGAACGAGGATATGGTCTGTTCTCTTTGTTTCAGGAAGGCGCGATATGTGGCTTCGAGCACCACAATCCTATCCAATACATCCTCGACCGGCTTTCTGGTTGCACTTTCGAATGTGGTGATAAGCCGTGCGAAATACCGTTTGAAGGAGCCATCAGAGTCGAGGTGAGAGACGAAGAGCAGTACTCGAGGAAGCCTGTCTGCTGAGCCAACAGTATGACGCTGAACTGCAGGTATGACAGGAAACCGGGTCCAAACATCAGAATAGCAGTCTATGAGGGAGTTATGTGCGGTATTAGTGGCGCCGGCGTTC
Source organism: Phlebia tremellosa (assembly GCA_011032875.1). Classification (NCBI taxonomy): domain Eukaryota; kingdom Fungi; phylum Basidiomycota; class Agaricomycetes; order Polyporales; family Meruliaceae; genus Phlebia; species Phlebia tremellosa. The sequence goes on from JAAIFI010000302.1 coordinate 27,520, forward strand.
ATATTTCTGTTTCGTCCATCAGCTTTAAACGAGAACTCAGTGACCTTATGCGTTATGTCGACAGCTGAAGATTGCAGAGTGTGAGTATCTATGCTCATACCGACAATGTGGCACTTCGATCGATTGATGAAGGATGTCAGAGTGAAGGAATCGGCGGGAAAATTGTCAAGTTCCAAGGAGATTCCGGCGGAGGAGCCGAAGCTAGACCAGTGGTTTGCTTGGACGACGACAGAATCTTCATTTCGTTCAATGCAGAAAAAGCAAGCGCCATCGGGGGATGACAAGACCGATTTGGGCATTGTATGAAGCTGAAATGTGGCAGGCCTAGAATATTCGTCAGACACGGACATTCTATCCGACGTTCCCCACGTACCGGAATTGTTGAGTGGCCAGAGAGTATATTCGTATGCGACCAGTGTGATCCAGTAAAGCCAGCTCCTCATGACTTCCGCCCCGGAAGACCATGAAACATAGCTTCGACTGTGCATCGTACCACGGTCTGAGTTCCACCGAACTGCCGAAACCTTGAAGTGTCGCGTGCTGCTCGTCAAAAACAAAAATATGCAGAGATAGCTACAAATGTATGTCAGTAGCTGCACACATGTTTGATGTTACACACCCTGCTGACCTTCTCGACACCACAAACAGCAAGCATGCGTTTCGTCTCATTGTAAGCCAAGAGAACCTGATTCCCACTCTTTTCTTTTCGAAGGCATTTCTTGAATCTACCAGCGGTGATGGCCGCAGAGAGATCATGAATGCGTTCAAGGAACACCAGGAAATCACCGTCAACATGATCAACCACCAATAAACATCTATCTGACTGAAGCAGCTGCAGATGCCTTGATCGGTAATATGGTGTAAGCAGTAGCGCGTGAGCGAGGCATCAATAGTAAAACTCACAGTATTATGTGCGACAGCGGAAGGCGGAACGTGAATGAGGGGTGGTCAAACACCCGAGGCGTTGGAACAAACGAGGAATCGAGTTGCGCATCATGCTTGTCCCCCTCGGTGAGCTGCAAGACGCGGACGATATGCTCAACAGCTGCTTGATTCCTCATCTGCTCGAAACCGGTGAGTTGATATTGCTCTGAAGGAGCTGATCAATATTGACACAAGTGCTGCAGATACTGCACGCTCACCTGATTGGTAATTATAATGATGACTGTTTTGTTTGGGCTGGAGATCGTCGACGGTAATCATTCGCCTATAGAGTGGTCAACACGAGCTCGATCAATTAGACCGCTGACTGACTCTTTAGTATCATCCACAAAAGCATCCTGTACAGCCTTCAAAAAAACAGCTCTAGACGTGTCCTGAGCGACGGCTGTTTCGTGGGCTGCCTGGATCGCCAGTTGCTTCCTGCACTCGTCCTTTTGTAACTCTTCAAGATGTCGAGCAACCTTGTGAACCTCTTTGTGGATATGCGTAGCAAAATGGTTGTGGGCAGCGTTCATAGCCTCTTCTACCATACTTGCTAAGACGGGATATTTGTCTGCGAGAGCGGGGAGACCGTTCACAAAATCGCTGTCTTTAACCGTCCGCACGGGGGTAACATGATGAGAGTCGAACAGTGCGCTTGGCACGAAGGAAGCCGCTAAGCTGACGACGTTCGCGAAAGTCGAAGTTTTTGGGTGATTCGAGGTGCCTTCATTTGCGGAACGAAGCAGCCGCCGTTGTTCGAATTCATCAAATTCTGGGTGTTGGTCGAATTGGCTTTCCAAAGCCAGGATGCGATCCCGACATTCTGTAAAAGCTCTTGTTGATATAGTAGAGGATTTCAGCTTGGCGTCATTGCAAAGCTCCTTTCGCCGCTTATCAAATGTGGGATGCATCTGAGCTAGGTTGTTGAGCGTGTCGACACCTGTGGAACACGTCGGTACAGCATCATCAGAGGAAAACATTGAAAGTAACTGACTATTTGCATCACTGGAGGTCTCCGCCGACTCATTTGACATCACTAACCGTTCAGCGAGAAGAACTCTACATTGATACATTCGAGTTATTGTCTAACATGATTCCTGGAACCTTACCTATACTTCTTTGTGACAACTTGCGCCATTTCAGCGGAAAGAGCCGACAAAACGAGAGGGATCAGCATCTCGAGGTTCTTGCCCATCTGACTTTCCTGCTCTGTGCGGACATTTTGCATTTTTTGCTCTACGGACTTCCGATTGTCCTTGAGGGCCTTGACAGCTTCATGCGGGGCCCTGGTATCCAAGCCGTATTTGAAGAGCGTGGTAAGTGCAGCTTCAGAAAGCGATGGGCTAAGGCAGAATGACGCCCGGGCACTGTAAGAAGATATTAGCAGTAGTTTATGCTGAAGGCATACTAGAGCTTACATGAACTCTCGCAGTCGGAAAGGTATGAAGGATTCGCTCATGCGCGTGTCGGTAATGCTGGGTGACACATAGCTTGTTGTCACGAAGCCTACGCATGTTTCCCCTTGGACCAAGCGCGGGACGTAATGTTCGTTGGGCAACGGACTGTCCTCAGGTATCGATGGCGACGTAATACTCGAGTGTTGGATCTGATATCATAGTGAGCGGAGACCAGCTGTAGAATCAGTCTTTATATACCTTGAAGCCCGGTCTTGTCGTCACGTTTTCTTCCTGCTCTTTGGTCTTTGCGACCTCGAAGGTAAAAAGCCTGTCAGATTCGTCTTCAGAGTCCATCGTCGTGTCCTCCACAGGTTCTTCGTTCCAAACCAAGGCATTTGCATGCTTTTCAGATAGGAGAGCCACGATTTGATCGGCAGTCTTCGTAAGATAGCTAGTATATTATCAGCATGTAGCTTCCATCGACGTCGATATGTGTTCAAATACCGCATGAATGTCACTCGATTGCGCCGCACTGAAGACACGGCATTGTCATCCCAAGTGGTATCCTCGGGCCAATATATGACGTATACTAGCGACTCCTGTTCCGGGTCACGCAAGAAGTACAATCCAGACCTCAAGGCGGGTCGCATCGCACCCGATGCATCGGTCTTACTCTCGAGGAGTAAGTGAGCCCTGCGAAGTATCATGTCCTGCGTCAATTCTCAATTTCAAGGATACGAGCGGTTGACTTACGTTTCCTCGTCCACCACGGTCAGATCTTGGAGATACCGAACTATCTCAGGCTTGCTACCGTACAAGCCCAGTGGACGGAGGGAAAACGCGTCGAGAGCCGTGAACTTCACGTTGGTCATAGACTGATATGCGTTCGGGCAGACGTCGTTGGCAAACCTGCCAAAGGATTCCTGGGCGATGATGATCTTGTCGACTAAGGTGGCAGAGATGAACGAAGACGTCATGTCCTGTGAAATGATACATACCGAGACCGCCGGTTCCAGGTTCGCTGACCAGGTCCAGGATACGGTACATGCCTTTGACTGCACCAACGAGATCGAGAGATGGGCGTTGCTCCGGCGAGCTGGGGAGAGCGGTCTCCTTGCTGCCAGACTTGACGACGTCGAGGTCCTCATTCACATCCGTTTTGTGTATGATGACTTCGACTTTCGTCAAGTCTTGCGTATCGGGCGGCTTGCCACCGGGACTCTTGATTTGCGATTGGTGGGCAGACGTGCTGTTCGCGCCAGACGTGGTTGCAAAGCGGTTGTCGGGAGCCGTATTCACCACCTTTTCCTGGATGCGATCGACAACCGTTCCCTGCTGCGTGTTTGGCGCAGCAGACTGATAGACAGTTTCAAATACCTGAAAGTGTAGCTGGAGATACGACATACCTTCGGTTCATCCTTTTTCTTGGCAACTACTAGATGTGGGGTGAGGGATATAGTTACAAGGTTGAGAGTTGTGCCGCATACCTTTAGGCATTCCTTTCTTTCCTTTCCTTTTAAAAAACCTCGGTTGCTTGCGGTCTGTGAAAAAGCACATGAGCCTGTAGATAGGTACGGGTTTGTGCGATTTGGATGTGCTCACTGGTCATGGTTCACGATAGAAAACTTGTAAACGCGAGAAGGCGGTCTATGAGTGGGATAGGACCTTGGGTGACCAAAGTAGTGGCTCACCAAGCCCTTATAGCACTTGTTGCAATCTAGACGCTACCGATATTAGGTTCAAGAAGTCTTTAGTCGCGACACGAGCTAGGAGAAGTACGACTGCGGTCAAAATGAGGAGAGCACGCCAGTGGTGGTGGTAGTAGTACCAAAGGTAGGAGATTGATGAACATCAGACGCGTCTTACTATCAGACCTCCTGCAAGCATGCCTCGCGGACCATTGGTCGTATACCACTTGAGAAAGCAATATTGGGGGTCGAGTGACAAACTCCATCACATCTAGCCTTTTTCTGTAAAGTCTGCATGTAGATAATCATTTACAGCTACACGCAAGGCTTTGCAGAATCTTATTTCGAGCTGAGCATTGCCCGACGTGACCGGTCCAATACAGCTACAATCTGGATCTACCGACGATCACTTGCACCTCAGATGCAAGTAGAGTGCCGGCAAAACACTCATATGGTATGACAGACGAGAGTGGACTTACGAGAGAACTCGGAAGATATTTCACGGTCAAAACGAGCGAGTATATAGGAGTTGCGAGAGAGCACAGAACGTCGCGGCGTGTCATTATGTAAACGCGACTATCAAAAAAAAAATATGAGCATCGTCTGTCTTGTTCGAGCTTGTTCGCCGTTCCTTTCAGACCGACCAGCGTGCGCCTGATCGACGCGCATCAGACGGTCTGATGAGTACAGCGACGACCTCAGGTCGGACGTGCACGTACCTCATAAATTCATCCTGGTGAAAAACCTACTCCCATCCTGCACCTTCGCTCAACCTCCAGCAAACCCTCGACACTAGGACATCACATTTTTGGCTCTTGATGAAGATGATCACGTCTTTTTACACGGTCACGAGCCCGGTCGTTCCATCCTACGGGTGATGGAGACGTTGAAGCCGTGGTAATGTCCAATCGGTATCGAGCGTCGAACGTGGTGCCCAACTCTGCAGAAGCATAATTATAGACATACAGCCTAGACAAGGAACGGGCTGGTTGCTGTAGTCGCGGTGCAGGAAAAACGTCGATGGATCAGCGGAACAACATGCAGAGATGCTCACCGGCGCCTGGGGCATTGCCTTGTATCCAAGCAGGCGCACTGGAGAAGTGCACAAAGTTCCTTCATTCATTCCTCTGTCTCTTTCTCTTCTCCGCTTTTTGCACGGCGTTTTGGCCAATCTTTGGTGATTGCCCGCTTTGAGGCTCACCCTGACACTCCTTACCCTCCAAAACCCTTCGCAATCCATGATGTTCTCGTTGTGGGTCCACTTCGTCCTGGTACTTGTGGTGAATGTGGTTGCTGCACCGACTCCCGCGTCTTGTGAGTTATTTCACGATTATTCGGCGTTACGGTGGTGCCTGACACGAGTGTTTGTGTTGTAGTGAAGCGCGATATCGACCTGGATAATGTGCGAGGTATAATGGGCAATATTGGGCAGTTCATGAGTCCCGGGTCGCATGACGACGTCCAGGATGGATCGAACACCGATCAGCCTGGGAGCGTAGTGAGTAACCCGGATAAAACTACGCTGGCCACTTTCTCGACTCCTTCGGTGTCCATCCCCCACGCGTCGTTGCACTCGACCTCTGTGTCTTTGCCTGATAGTCCACGGTCGCACTCTTCCGTCGCAGCTGTCCCTTCGTCTGCGGGCTCGATAGCGCCAATCTCCCCGGTAGCACCGTCATCTGAATCTGCACCTGCCTTGACATCGTCGACTTCGCACCCCACCCTTTCATCTGAGACCGCAATCAACTCACTGCCGGTCTCATCTTCCATCCCAAGCGACGCTGCGCAGGCCGCAAGTTCAACACGATCTGTATCATCACTGCCTGTACCATCATCGCTGCCCTCATCTTCCAATGCAGCCACCGCCTCTGTATCATCTCTTGTTCCCTCTTCGTCTGCAATATCGTCCTCATCCATTAGCATTAGCTCTTCGGCAGCTGCCTCAACAGGAGCTAGCTCGCCCACGGTCGTACCATCGAGTGCGGCGAGCGCGAGCTTATCTGCTACATCTTCTACCGGCTCGTCGGCCGTCAGTACATCTGTTCCCGACACGTCTTCTGCCGCAGGAGATTCAGCGTCCTTGAACGTTCCCACCTCCGTCAGCAGCTCTGCTGCCGCTCTCAGTTCCAGCTCGGTATCGTTGGCAGTCTCCTCATCCAGTGCTCTCGAACCGAGCTCATCCGCTCCAGGCTTGACTTCATCATCCGTCATTTCCGTCTCATCTTCGGCCCCGTCTTCGTCTGCCTCTTCCAGCGTCGCGTCAGTAGCTTCCTCGGCCATCCCTGACAACACCGCTTCATCTGTGCCATCGAGTGAGCCGTCCGGCACTGCTTCGTCGGTGTCCTCCAGTGTTACTCAGACACAGGTGTCAAGCGGCTCTATCAGCTCTACCGCTTCTGAGGTATCAGCCAGCGCTGCCTTGTCGGGCTCTCTGAGCTCTTCCGCCAGCGCGTCTGTGCAATCATCAAGCGGATTTTCTGCCCCAGACGCGTCGGCCAGCGTTACCCTGTCGAGTTCTGCGTCTGCGCAGTCCTCGAGTGGTCCTACCAGCCTGTCCTCCTCAGAGGCGTCGGCCAGCACCACTCCATCGGCCTCCCTGAGCTCCTCTGCCAGCGCGACTTCACACTCCTCGAGCGCCTCGTCAACCAAGGCCTCTGCCTCGCCCAGCGTGCCCCAGCCTACCACTGGTACCATTGAGATCCAGGCATACCTCGACAGTCATAACATTGTACGGGCCGACCACGGCGCGAACCCGCTGACGTGGTCCACTGCGCTGCAGGAGAAGGCGCAGTCTTGGGCGAGCGGCTGCCAGTTCGCGCACTCCAACGGCGCTTTGGGGGCCGTGGGCGAGAATCTGGTCGCTGGCACCGGCGTGTTCACGCCGGCCGCTGCAGTGGAACAGTTCGTGAGCGATACATGTAAGTGTAACGATCTGTTGTGACATGTTTTGGAACCAATGTTGACGCGTTGAATTGATTCTTAGACGACCCTGCTCATCCTACGTTCAGCCACTTCACGCAAGTGGTCTGGAAGGGGTCCACTCAGGTCGGCTGTGCCGCTGCCCGGTGTGACAGTATTTTCGACGCCTCATTCGGCCCTGCAACATACCACGTCTGCCTGTACAACCCAGTCGGCAATGTGGTAGGAGAAGAAACGTGCGTGCTTCTGTCACTCTGTTATCTTGATCTTTCCTGAATCAGCCTGAACAGATTCAACGTCCAAGCATAGATTCCATGCATCATAGACGTGATCATCTCAACTGTATTATGCTCATATCTCTCTCTCCCTGTCTCGCTCAGCTCTCCTCTCCGCGCTCTATTTTTCATACATGCTTTCGGCTCCCACGCATTGGTCATGGGATTCTCACTCTTCGTGGATATTTAGTGTTCACTCAACGTCCTGGCGTAGACGCCCTCTCGTTACTTTGATGCCCTGCTCGTCACTTTCGACATTCTTGTTCTTGGGTCTTCGATAGACAGTCAAGCTAGTTACTTGAATCCTGGGTTAATATTCGCGCCGTCCGTTGTCGGTAATTATTGCGGTTTGCTGTCCCTGTGGGTAGCGTATCTTGTCACCGCTGATATCAAATACACATTCCGAGCGATAAAACACCGTAACGATTTCTTCTGGACTGAGAACTACGCTTTGTATCTTAGTTAGGCCGATGTTAGTAAACATGTTAGACCTGTCTTCGTTGGCGAGCAGCCAGCCGGTCAGCATGTTGAACAAACAAAACGACCAGAGTCAGTCCCCGCACTCGGGCTCACCTTGGCTATAGAAACAAAACCTAACGATGAAGCTTCCAGACGAGATGCTCACGAGAACAAAAATGGACATTCAGGGGATTGAACCCTGGTCCTCACGCAAGTACTGTAACGAGTACATATGCGAAGCGTGCGCGCTACCACTGTGCCAAATGCCCGTGGAGGAGATCGTCATTAGCAGTAACCCTGAGGACAAACCCGAATTTTCACCATTCCACTGGTACTTACTAGTGACTAGTCCACGATACGAGATATTGCACGTTGTACACATGTCCTATTGGTCTCTGCGATATGAATATGCAATAATTTACTAGCATCGCACCGGTAATACATATATTTTTGGTCCCAAGTATACAGCCTACTCCCCTTTGGAATGCTTGGTGGTCTCAGGCACGAGACCCTCCTCTGGACGACGCCCTGACACCTTGACAAAGTCTTCCATAGCGTAATCACATCCCGACAGCTAACGGCGATTCAGTATAAGCGACACAAATATACATATCGAGCACTTACCCATTGACCAAAGTCCCTCAGGAAACTTGGCATGAGCGGCAGGAAGGGTACAAAATGCGCGTAGAAGGGCATGTAGAGTGTCTGAGAGTGTTGCGAATCCAGAGCCGCGATGACCTCCTTTACGACAGTCACAGGCGCCAGGCTAGGCACGAAGAAGCGGTAGAGCCAGTTTTGAGAAAGGCGGACGGTGGAGAAGAGAGGCGTCATAACATGGCCTGCAAGGACGAGTGTCGTACGGATGGCCGGGGTGTGATACTGATGGTCCAACTCGTAACGCAGGGATTCATGTAAGGAGATGAGTGCTGCTTTGGAGGCATTGTAGTCGGCTGATGAATTGATTGAGCATTAGCAATTCTTCAAAACGCATTCAAAGCGGATATCATACTCATGCGCGCCATCCCGACCATACCTGCAACAGACGACATATTGATCTTTAGAGAAAAAGAAGTCAATTCAAGACGACGTGGTAAATACCAGGGATACATACGATGTGCCCCGTCTTCTGTTTGATCATATCAGGCAAGAACGCTTTGAGCGTCCAGAAATGTGCCAGAGTGTTGACAGAGAACGTCCTAGATTGATGTGAGACGATGACGAAAAGCCAGATGTTTGAGAGAGATGCGATCTTACTGTTGTATATCCTCAGGTTTCAGGTCGAGCAAAAGTTTCCCTTGAACGACACCTGCGTTGTTGATCAAAACTGTTGGGTCACCAAGCTGGACAGCGTGGATTCATATCAGGAAACTTGATTAGGACGAGACGGACGTACCTCTTCTTTGATCTTCTTCGCCACAGCTTCTACTTCTTCCCATTTCGAAACATCACACTTGTAGTATGTGATATTGTCTGTACAGAATCTGTTAGTAGGAGCTGCGATAGCAACAAATTACACCCACAATTTTCAGTGACGATCGGGTTGATGTCCAAAACTGCGACCGTGACATTCCTTACGGCAAGGGTGTTCGCAAGGAGCTCTCCGATACCGGACGCGCCTTCCGCGAATCCACATCAGAGAGAGTAAAGATTGCAAAAATGCACAGGCTACTCACCTCCTGTTACGACAATAACCTGATTACCCCAGTCAAATGGACGAGGCCCAAAGAGTAGGCTCCCTTGATTACGGTACAAGCGGGAGTACCACTTCAAGAACCCTGGAGTGCCGCGAATTAATATTGAGCCACAGAAACAGATAAAGTACCTACAAAATGAGGAGATGGCGATGTAATAGCCAGCAGACAGGATCATCACCGAATCCGTCCATTGTGCGCCTTGGAAGTAGTAGAATACTGGTATGAAGAAAGTGAAGAATGGACCTGTAATCAAGAATCATTGTCACGGGTGGTCTAGTGGATCAGATACGTGGACTCACTGAAGGCGGTGTGTGCCAGCACTTTCACGACCAAATCGATGTCAAGGGCATCGAATATGGGAGAAGTATCGTACGCCGGTTGCTCGTTCGCCTCCATCGGTAGTATCTGAGATTGGGTCGTGCGACTTAGAAATTACAGAAGATAAATGAACCCAGCCGGTGGGTCTCTGTGAATGAAGGTGATAGAAGTAGGAGGAGAGATATCGCAGCTGTGCCAGCGAGCAGTGTTGAGAGCGACAGACTGATGCTGATGGTCACCTTGTAAATTGAGATCTCAGATCTTGCCAATGACAATGATGCGCCTCTGATGGCGCATCAATCCTTATTTACTTCCGAGACCGCGTCGGACCAGCAAAGTTGTGTGTCTCGCCTCGCTCTCGCCTATACCCCCATATCCGAGCCCGCCACGGAGGCTTTATCGCTACGTCAGCTGTATCGTCACTGCACTCACAGACGGCTTTGAAGTCAGTCTGCATGCTCTACTAAAGGCGAGGACTGAACAAATCATAGATCGCTAGCTAGAAGACAGGAAGCATTACGGTCTGAGATAGTGTCGCCCTGGTACTGTACGTTTATGTGTGCTCTGATTGTTGTCCGCGGTTTTGCTGACTCACTAATTCATCTAGGGGATGGATCCAGAACCTATGCCGTCGGACGAGAACAGCCCTAACGAACGTCTATCGGAATTCCCTGCACTCCCTACAGAGCTAATTCTCCAAATCTTCACGTCAGCGTGCACGATATCTCACGAGACAGCTCTCCGCGCCTCTCTTGTCGCGAAATGGGTCAGAAAGGAATGCCTACCCTATATTTTTGCCACAATAATCCGGAGAGCAAATTCGGCGGCAGCTTGGGGCACGAATGGCATGCTACCTAGAGGAGAAAGAGGGATCTCGCACTTGTTACCACCACCGGGCTGCGGCGCGTTCGTCAGGAACCTATGGATCGAGAGCATCGATATGATGTCCTCTCCCGGAGAGCTGAGCATATTCGGTGCATGCCCAAACCTCGAAGATGTGGCGCTGAGCGCGAAGTCCCTCCGTGTTCTGTATACCTCCATTACCTTCGATACTGGTCGTGCACGCGACGTCGATAATACGTGTCCCGGTGACATGCATGCTGATCGCGCCCCCATCATGAAGAATGCGCCTCCTGCTTTGCACATCCGTTCACTCACCCTTCTGGCGCATACATACCGGTACGACTGGCACTTCCTGGTCGGCGTCGAAGTCCAAGGTGGTCAGGCCTTCCTACACAATATCACTCATCTACGCCTGCTCAGCATGCAACAATCAGCATACGTTCCGATCGAACATCTCCCAAGCCTGACCCATGTGGCTCTGCCTTACTTGCATCTGCGTACTAACCGTGCCGGTGACTTGCTTCGTCTTCCGGACGGCATCTTGGAGAAGGAGAGTTTGAGGATGATTGTGTTGACGGTCGATGAACGGGAGTGGTTGTACAAGCCGTGGCATCACAGAGGCATACCAATTGGGTCTGCCGCTATAAACTCGCCTCGCGAGAGATACCGGATGATTCTGCAACATACGAAGAAAACGGATCCTCGGCTATACGTGGTTCTGTCGCCTAGATTAGGTCGAACAGAGCATGAGGAATGGGCTCAGTCTGCAAGGGGAGGCGAGACTCTATGGGAGAAGGCTCTTCGTCTCGGTCAGGACGAGTCATACGCGGACGTGCTGCCCGTGTCTTTCCCTGCTACAGACCTGAAGTTCACCACGCCTATGTTGACGATGCATTGATTGTACTTCGTGCTATCTCATCAGCATTGTCATAAACAGAGGTTGATTTCATGACCATGACGGCACCAAGTGTCAAGAACACCCGAGTATACTACTTACATCCTGCACTGACATACTAATCAAGGCAATTTATCATACCGTCTTAGTGCTGTCTCCCAACGAACCGACCTGTACGTTCCGTCGCATTGGTGATCCACGACAAAATTGAACCAAAGAGACCCACCTCCGAGTGAAGTTCCACATCACCGCGCATTATGCGTCTTCGACGTTTTGTTCTCTTGCCCAACGACAGAAGTCCAAGGAGGAACAGTGCAACAAATGCAGCGCCAATGACGGCAACAGTCAACCCCGCTCCGAGGAAACCGGCACCCACAGGAGTGATCCTTTGGTTCAGCAGAGTACTAGGCGCTGCCGCTAAGAGTTCTCCGCATCCTCTCAGCGTGTCTTGTCCGCAGATGTAGCACCAGCCCAGTGTAGTGTTCACAGCAGCAGGCTCGAACGCGTCGATAAACGTCGATATGGGGACATCGCCCGTTCCATTCCATCCAGAGAACGTCAGTGGGTAGTTATGCAACACGTCGTCTGTGCCGTTCTTAAATTGGAAACGTATGACGGGCTCCGGACTCGCGGGCGATTGACGAATTTCCAGCACTACGGCTGCCGCGTAGTTC